>JAJHUR010073214.1:16062-42713 GCA_027495735.1 Lutjanus campechanus
GAGGGGGGGGGGGGTGGGGGGGGGGGGGGGGGGGGGGGGGGGGGGGGGGGGGGGGGCAAATCAGTGACAGCATGACCCCAACATTGTGTTGAAGTAGCACTTCAGTTTACAGTACAGTTCTGTTGCAGTGTGTCTCTAATTACTCTCTAATAAAGGTTAATTAAGGGTATAATTACTGTCTAATAAAGAACATATAATTTCTAGTAATTTTTCTAGTTTGATACAAAGTATGGCTTGTTACATCTTAGTAGTGTACTGTAAAATAAAGCGCGACTAATCTTATTTCCGTTCTTTGTTTCAGAGTGCTTTGCTCCTGCCTGATAAATCCAGAGGATGTTAAGAAACCAGCTCGAGCATCCACATTACAATCCTGGCAGGCTTCCCCGCAGCGTGCCTCGAGAGGCTCTGAGTAATTTGAAATCTTCGAGCCACTTCCACGACTTCCATGTTGCCATGTTCTCAGTGTTGTTTCCAGTAATTACTGCAGGTTAAGTGCACGTCCCGGAGCCCAGTGGAGGCAGCTCTATCCCTCACCTGGGACATGACTCAGCACAGTTCAGGTCATCCGGCCATTTCCCTGACCACTGGACCACACCCCGACCTACTCTAAACCCACAGGACAAGCGCTGTTTATGCAGGACTCATGTTCACTTACATCACCTAATGTAATGGTTGTTTTATTTACTGGCTGAAACACAGTCTCGCACTGACATGTTTAACCATTTGAAGCTTAAAAAAACACTTATATTTGTTCTTTACTCTAAAATTTAGCTGTTTTTCCTAAAATCTAAGAAGAGTCATGTAGTCAAAGTTAAATAATATGTATCCAGACAGTTTATACACAGGGTTATTTTATTTTGCCATTTGGGAAAACATATTTAAATATGCATCCATTGTCTCTATATGACATGTGAACATTACAGGATGGTTTCACGTTTCTTCCAGTGTGTCTTAAAACAATACTCAGACACCTTTATGTACAGTGAAAGACTTATTGTCTGCTGTGATTGTTTCTCCTGTTTACATTGGGCATGAGGTCACTTCATACAATACAATTTCAGTTCAAGTGATGGGAGACAAAATCGACAGTGCCTGTTCTGTGCAAAAATGCATTTCAAGGTTCAGCTGAAGCCTCACATTGGCTTCAGCAGTCTGAGTTAAACAAAACTCAAACTTTGTTTTACTTTCCCTCTGTTGCAGCTCAGCAAGGAAACCCTGAGCGATGAAAAAATGGAAGATTTTGTATCTTTGGAAAAATACAGACTTGATTTGACTAATTAACACCTCATTTAAGCTTCAGCTGAACTTTGAGATATATTTTTTTGCACAAACAGAGGGATTTTGTCCACCATCACTAACACTGGAGGTATGTTAGGAAGGTGTCTCTTCACAGCCAGTATAGATAACAAATATTCCACTGTGTATGTGGACATGTGAGTAATGTTTGGAGATACACTTGTGACCTGTGAAAAATGTGAACAAGAGATATTTGTTAATGCCATTTAAGCTCTAAATCATAAGAGATTCGTGTGGACCATCGACTCCTTCCACTGTACAGAAATGAAGCAAAAAATGCGGACATGAGCACTGCCATCTCATTCGTAATTGGAGTTTGCTCGGTAGTAATCAGGATGGAAACTGTGGTATCAAAGTCCCGCCCATACACCCCGCCAACTCAGTCACATGCAGAGCCCAGCTACCAATCATGAAGTGAAACTCCCTTTTTAAAGCATCACTTAATTAATTAAACCAAACTTATCACAAAAATGAACACCCGAACAAACATCAGTAAGATAAAAATTACCCAAAATGGCAGAAACAATCTTTGGGTAAAATGTATTTGACATGTACTTTGATGTGTTAGTTTGGCCCATGTTCTGTCTCCTCATATGAAGGGGGTGGGATTTATGACCTATACTGCTGCCAGCCTCCAGGGGGCGATGAAAATGTTTTGTCCTCACTTTTTGGGAGCTGCCATATGGTTTGCAATTTACATGTATTAATCTCCTGTAATGCAAATATGTGGACAGAATTTAATGTAACTTGAAAAAATGAGTCCTCTTCCAAATTTGGACGTGATGTTTATGACGTTTGTGCCTTGCCTCTGTTCAGCTCTCCACTGGTCTCAGCAGTGTGCAACTGCTGACCAGCATCCACCACAACTCAACCTCGTCTATCCACATGATGCCAGTAAGTCACGTTCAGTGTATGTTATGTCACTGTTTCGGATGATGCCCAGGATGCTCACTCGCACCTATAAAGAGCAAGCAACAGGATGCTGACTGCAGTTCCTTTAACAACAACTAGTGTCATTAATAACAAGGATTTACTGAAAATTCCTCATAGTACCTTTAAAAGTTCCTCAACCTTCTGTGTGATACAGTATGTGAAAGCTCAGATACATATGTACTTTATTTCATAGTCTTCTGTCTCATTAATATTATTGTTAAAAGCTTACAGGGTCTGTTTTTATCTCCGAATTATTCTTCTGTGGTGAAGTGTGTGGAGCAGCAGCGAATGAAACTGTGTGTGTGTGTTCACGTCCTGTGTGTGTGTACATGTGAAAACATAATATTCCTCTCTCCTCTGTGTTAGTGAAGCTGTCAGTGAGGCTGCTGGTCGGTCAGCTCTCCCTGTGTGTTTACAGCGTATCTGTTTTAAGACTGAATAGATGAACCCAGCCTGCCGCCATGTCCATCCACCTGCCCTGTTTCCTGTCTGATTAATCTGCTCTGTGTGTGTGTGAGTGTGTGTGTGTGTGTGTGTGTTTGTTTGTATGTGCGCCCGTGTGTAAATGGTTATAGATGGGGCGACACCACCACACTGGCAGTCTGAATCATTACTCACAAAGATAGGGAGAGACCCAGGGCCGAGGAACCTCTAACATCCTCCTCCTTCCTACACTGGCGCGCGCACACACACACACACACACACACACACCCCGACACACACATATCCCCAGGTTATTCATTTCTAAGCAGAGTGCCTGGCATTTCACCACATCCACCCCCCTTTATTAAGAGACTGAAGCTGCGGGTTCCCTCTTGGAAAGGGGGAGTGAGGGATGGTTTTCGATTGGGCCTCATACTCTTTGTTTGCTCCTTTCCTCTTTACCCGTTCTCTCGTCATTTCTCTTAATCTTTCATTTCCATCTCTTTCTCCCTCTCTCTCTGTCTTCTTCTCTCTTTTTCTCTCTTTCTTTCTAGGGAAAGTGTCCGCCCCCAGACAGCTACTTGTTTCACAAGACCAAAGGTAAGGATGAAAAAATACCTCTATGAACTAACAAAATGTGTTTGTACACTTGTTTTAAAGATCTTAACAGTAATTATCAGTAACTTCCAGGTTTAAGAGTGGCTGTAAAAGTTCATTACACTGATCTACATAACAGATTCACACTGATGATGGACATTTCAGACAGTTCCTGGAAAAGTCAATGGGCCTTATGCATGAACTGTTCATACAACCAGTTTTGATCTCAAGGTGTGTGTCCTAGACCACACATAAGCTAAACCAGGCCATGCACAATCTGACTGCACCTGCTGCACCCCATCTCCAGTGTTGGCTCCAATGTGCTCATCCATGTCATTTAATAAGTTTCTTTCTTTTTGCTGTGCTTTGAAGCCATTTCCTTTTAATTTCTTCTCTTCTTTTTTCTGAGTTCAATGTTACCTGTCAAAAGTCATTGACTTGTTGGTTTGTAGTTTGCACATGGTGCTTAAGTGTGCTGCCCATATATAGATTTATTGGGGCGTTTTCATATGCTAATTGCGAATTTCCTGGCACACACATCCAATTTAAGCTCAAATGTGATTCATCAACATACTCTGGTGGGTAAGAACAGACTTGACTGTGAGCACATGTTTCATGAATCCTATGTAGGATTTTCTTATTTTCCCCTTATTGTTATGTGTAAGAACAAATATAAGAGAAAAATATGAAAACATTCATGCATGAGGCCCAGTGAACATCATCATTATCATAATATCATGAAAATGATAATCATCATCATCATTATGAACGGAATTATTACATTTATGCTGTGTCACACATGCACTTACGCACTGTCATTGTGTTTAAAATAAAATTACGTTTACTATGAAATATGTTCAAGGTGTTTTTATGTAAATTTTCACCAATCAGAAACAGGTTCAGTTGCGGTTTGCAGTTTGCAGTTTGCAGTGATGCATTTATCAATCTAATAGTTACAAACAAGAAACAGTAACCCAGCCAGCAATCAGAAGAATAATGAAAACTGATTGTGGTCAGACACTTTTATATTTATATTTATATTTATATATTTATATCTACATTTTATATTTAGATATAAGTGCCATTTTATCAAACTATATCTATTATGTAGAATGAAAAAAATAACTTACATTTGGGACAGTAGTTGTTAAGTCTGAGACAGTTGAAAGAAGAATTGCGGGGCACTGAGGAAAAAAATTTTTCTAGGCTGTCTGGCTGTACTAGCAGAGATGCTCTTAAATAACCATAATTAACATCAATGAAGATAGCAGACAGGTTTACATCAAACTCAATGCTTCCATGTTCAGCTCATTCAGTTGAGCTATAGGTGAAACATTCAGAGAAACTTCTGGCACAGTTTTCTTGGCATATTTATAATAATAATTCAGGATTAATAGCTAATCTTCCCCAGTTGCACCTTATTTGGTTCCTCATTTTGTCTCTTTCCAGGTTGAGGAAGAGCCCTTTGCTTTGTGGAATATATGAGAGCAATTAAAACCCCATCATGAAGAGACTGTGGACCTAAACAGAATGGCAAAATGGCAATATTGTTGACTATTCTTATAGAGAGCACTGCTCCACCGAGATAAAAAATGTATGTCGTGTGTGTTCATACATTTGATTTCAGAAAAGGTGTGTTTGTGGTCCTCAGAGCGCTTGAACACGTCTGCTGTTTACAGCGTATATGCATGAGTATACGTGTCCGTAGCAGTATGCATGTGTTGGAAGGGGGGTATATATGTACAGGAAGAGAGCCTGTAAATAAATCTGTTTGGGGATTGGGGGTGTGGGGATGAAATATGGTCCCAGGGATGTGGAGCAATGTGAAAAACTCGGCAACGCCAGGGAATAACAAATCTCCTGATGTCGCCTCGCCGCAAAATAAATACACTCCCCCGTACAAGTCATCCATCTGGACTATGAGTCGCAACAAAGACGCCCCCAATACATCCCCAACGCACACACACACACACACACACACACACACACACACACACACACACACGCACACCCACACACACACACACACACACACACACACCTCTCCACACATACACCTAACACCCATCCCACACAGCAACCATATTTATTTACACTTTTTTTTTGTTTGTTTGTTTGTTGAATTAAATGAACACTGCTAGTGGGGGGTTGGAAAGTGTATTTATTGTTACTTTGTGAATGAAATGTGATTTTTCTCCCCCCTCACCACCACCTTTCCTTAAAAATGCTGTCTGTGTCTTAATGGGTGGTTCAGAGGGGTGGGGTTGTGGGGTGTAGGGTTTGTGGATCGGGCGTTTTAACTAATGATCGATCACGGGGGATTAAATAATTAAATTTCAGCCTTGACAATTTAAAAGTCTCCCCACACGTAGTCGACTGAATGAGGAAAGAGGCAAAGATGAAAGATTCTGCCCGCAGCAATGTATCAGAAGGATTCAACATCTAATACATTACAGGGAGAAAGAGTGTGTGTGTGTGTGTGTGTGTGTGTGTGTGTGTGTGTGTTAGCACAGGCCTGTACTGTTTTTAGCTTATGTTCATGCACACAAACACACACACACACACACACATTCTAGTGCTATTTCCTGACATAGTAACTACCTTCACCTAACCATGTAGGCCCATCAGATTCCTCTTCCCCAGAGGTGTGAAGTTACTAAGTAAAAATACTTTGTCACTTTACTTCACACACACACACACACACACCCTATAGTTTTTACTTCTTACATTTTGGAAATAGAATGGTTACATTAGTTTTAATACATCTGAGGGGAATTATGGAGTATTTTTTATTTTGCATCATTGCATAACACCCTACCATCAAGACTGATCTCCTGACCTATAGATGAGACACTACCACATAGAAAAGAAGATTCCTCGGTGTATCCATCAGTGCATTTCATGCACAAGCACAACAGACATAACAAGACAAAAATGATGTAACAAGATATAACAATATGAAAATTACGTAAAAGATCTAACAAGATGAAAACGACATAAAAGACGCAAAATGGTGAAAATGACTTAAAAGACGGAACAAGACTGAAACGACTCAAAAGATGCAACAAGATGAAAGTGACTCAAGACATAACAAGACAGACAAAAATGACATAAAAGACGTAACAAGATGAAAACAATGTCACAAGAAGAAAACAATGTAAAAGACACAACATGATGAAAATGACTGAAAAGACAAAACAAGACAGAAGAAAATGATGTAAAAGACAAAATCAATGTAACAAGATGAAAACAATGTAAAATGATGAGAACTACTACTCTGCTAAGATGGGAACGTCATAAAAGACATAACAAGCGACGCAACAAGATGAAAATGACATAATGAGACGGAAACAATGTAACAGACAACGAGATGAAAATAATGCAGAAAGAGGAAAGATGTGACAAGACAAAAATGACTGAAAAGTAACAAGGCAGGTGAAAGCAATGTAAAAGACAAAAACAATTTAAAGAGATGGAAATAATAACACATAAGATGAAAACAACATAAACAACGTAACAAAATGAAAACAATGTTAAAGATGTAATGAGAATGATGAAAACGATGAAAAAGACGAAAACAGCATAAAAAGATGAAAATGCCATAAAATTTGAAAACAGTGCAAAAAAAGTAATGAAATGAACAGTGTAACAAGACATAAGATGAAAACAACATAAATGACAAAACAAGACGAAACAAACGAGGAGACTCGACTGCAGAGAAAAGGTGAGGTTCAGTTCGCACAGATACAGGCAGTAGAAATGTCCCGCAGAGAACTAAGTTTCTTTTTACTTTTATACTTTTATTCTTTGAGTACATTTCAGAGCCTGTAGTTCTACACTTTTATTTGAGTGAGGGAGTTGAATCTGTACTTTCTTTTTTTATACAAGTATCTGTACTTGTACTTGAGTACACTGTGTGTACTTTTGCTACCTCTGCTCTTCACTTCCCTTATCTGGGCCTTTTTTTCCCAGACACTTCCATTACTACAAGCACTAAAAGCTCACATGTGGGGCAATAAGTGTCTGTATTTAAAAAAAACAGGCACACGCACACACACAAAACAACAGCATAAAGGCATTCACTTTTACAATAAAGGGATGAGATGTTTGCCATTTTGTTGTTTTCTTTACAATTCAGGGGTTTCTTTTTCCAATTAAGGTCTATTCTCTTGGCTTAATTAGGTCACAGTGAGCTGTGAGTCATGTTTATGTGTGTGTGAGGGTCATTCTGTCCCTCCCAGGGATAAATATTAGCCCTAGTTGTTTGCAAATAGGTGATGTATGGTGGCCATATCTCTCGGTGCTGAATGTTTTTTAGAAATTTCCTCTCCTTTATCAATTGACTAACAAACCCATGTATCACTGCCACTCTCTCCCACTCCCCACATAAATTAAATAACCATCTCTCTCACACACACTCTCCCTCTCTTCTACTTCTCACATTTTCTCTCATCTGTTCCTCCATGCTCCCAGATTCCATTTTCATTACTACTCTGCTAAGGTTTAGTCATTTTATTTGAACATTTCATATTGGTTTCCTTGTTCCAAACACACACACACACACGCACCAGAGGTGCCAACAGATTTATACCGGAAGTCACATTACATTGGAAACATGTTTTATTTTCTTCCCAAATATTCATTGGTAGTGTAACTGTTAATACTTGTTAATATTTGCATATTATTAACTATTTCCACATCCTTTACATCAGTCTCTCTTTTTATTTTTAGTTAAACTAAATTTCACAAACTGTCTGAAGTCCACCATCTTCCCTTTAAGTGGGGGAAAATAAAAAATCAGAAACATTAAAAAAAAGATTATGTTTTGATTGGAAATAGAAATTATGCAGATGTGAAAACATGCTTCAGAAGAATAATCTTGGTGCCTTAAATGATTGAGTGAACAAGAGAATAACGTTTTTTTTAAAGTCTGTCAAGGTAATCATGGAACTGCAAAAACTGATTGGATTGGATGATGAAGTTAACATTTCATTAACTTCAGTTTCACTTTTAAATGCATTTTTTTTGGTAAAAAACTGTATTGTTCACAATGTGGCACACTGGGAGCCGCCTCCCTTATACTGTCAGTTGTTTGTCAATATAAAGCTGAGTTTGTCATACTGAAAACAAAAGCACACTGCTCTGAAAATACACACTCTGAAGTTGGAGTTAAGTGACTGCCTGCCTCACTGCCTGCCAGACTTCATCAACATATGGCTCATCTTAACCGTTATAAATATCTACTCCTTTATTATTTATGATTTCTTATGACTCATAACTCTAATTAACATGAATCAGGCAAACAAAAACAGTTATTCCGGCCTCAAGAACACCACAGCTGTGTGTGTTGTTGTCAGAGTTGTTGTGTTCTAATAAATTACAGTAAATATATTACAGATTTCTCCTTTAAATTTAACTTGTTGAAACCTACAGAAACCCTCTGTGTTTGTGCTCTCCTGAATAACATATCCAGATTCAGGTACATCCCAAACCCACTGCAGCAGTCAGCTTTGATGTTGTGGGAGTAATAATAATAATGCAGTTGTTACATACATCTCAATCACAAATTTCCCTGTAATGTGATGGAGACAATAAAGGTGCTCTTCGTTGATTACCACTTTGCCTCCAGCATATTTTTTGATGCACTCATCATCAGGCGACATGTGACGTACTTAAGCACGTATCATCATAAGTGAAAATATGTTTACTTGCTGCTGTTCATCACCGTGATGCTCTCTAAATCTGCTGCCTTTCAGATGGACGCTGGTGTAAAGAGCTACAGGCTGGAGCTGGGCGGGCTCCTCGCTGTCACAAGATGATGACAGGAGGCCGATTATGCCAGAGCGCCATATTGTAAACTACTCATCATTAGTGGGCCCATCCCGGCTAACGACCGCACTGGAGATAAACAGGGGCGATGTGGAGAGCCATCTTAATCAAGGAGGGCCGTTTAAGAGTGGGGCTCTGTCATTACGCACAGCTGTATCACACCAGGATATGGGAGATGTTGAGCTGTAAAGCTGCACTGTGAAGCCGGCCCGGGCCCCTGCCTCGAGCTCCGCAGGGGTTCACTGTTGTTCTGATCGCCCCTTTAAATCCATAATGATCGAGAATAGAAGGATAAGTGCCTGAAACATGCAGCCAAGTTAAATTATTACCCACCATTGAAGGTCTCTAGTCACAGCCTCCCAGGGACACTCACAAACTTCAGTCAATAGCATGAGGAGGGGGATGGGGTTGGTGGGATGAGTTGAATTTGTAGTTTATGTGAATCTCACTCCCTCGCTCCTTCTGTCTCCTCCACTCTGTTTATACACAACACTCCCTTTTTATACTCGTCTCCCTTTCCAAAATCATCAGTGGAAAACTAACAGATATATAATCATGAGAGTCATACTCCTCAGTGACACAGACTAACATATGTATGCACACTCAGTGCAAATAAATATCAACTTAAAGGAGGGTTTGTTTGTCTTTCCAGATCAATGCGTTAAGTAACATGTTCATGCTTTAGAAAGAAAGATATTAAGCTTGTTCACTGTTATCTTGTTTCCCACTCGTTAAGGAATATATTTGTGAGAAATTCACAATAAAAAGCTTTACAAGTCAAATTTTAAAGCCTGTGTGGGACTTTTAAAGCGGCATATAAGGCTCAAGCTTTATTCCACTATGATTACCTTACGTTTTCCTTTTTTTAATATCATTTAGTACATCCAAGTCCACAGAGTCTTCAAATTGCTTTTCTTGTCCGACCAACAGCCCACGATTGTTAATCTAGTATAGTCTATAGTCCAGTCTAGTGATGTATAACAGTAGAAAGCAGGTAATTATCATATTTGAGAACCTTGAACCATGTTGGACATGATTTTATTCCACTGCTCTCATTCTCAGTTTAAAGTAACTACAAGGAATTTTCATTGAGTGTTGATTTTGGTGACCTCGGTGGACAAAAGTGGTTTGATCACCATCAACGATTGTCATAAAAATCTTCTTTTTCTATTATTTTTGTGTCTACACAGCTTGACAGCCATGGCCGGAGGAATTATGTTTTCTAATTATCTGTCTGCCTGTCCTTCCATCCCAGTCCCATGAACATGATATCTCAAGAACACGTGGAGGGAATTTCATCAAACTTGGCACAAATGTCCACTTTGACTCAAGGATGAACTGATTAGATTTTGTCAGTCAAAGGTAACTGTTACCCCATGTTTTTGACCATAACTCAAGAATTCACACACTAATCATGCCAAAATTTCACACAAATGTCTAATAGGATAAAACCATAAAGTGATGACATTTTATATCCAAAAGGTAAAAGGTCAGCATCACTGTGACCTCATAATGTTCTGCAAAAACACTTGAAAAATAGTCTCTAAGTGAAGACAGCATGTTTCCCACTGGAACTTATTCACAAGAATCATACATGTCAATATAGTGAAGACTTCAATTTTGCCAAAGTGCACTTAATACCTTTTATTAAATTCCTTCAAAGGACACACATGGATGTGAAGTGCCACTTAAATGTTTGGCAGAGGCATACAACCACAAGGCAGTACTTCTAGTTCTCTTGTAAACACAGCTGTTTGCAGGCTGCATAGTGATGACATCATGTATCTATTTTTGGTTATGTAAGATGAATAACTGTGATATTAAGGTGGTGAAACAAAGTGAACTTTGTTTTAGCACCAAGATTACATGCAAGCCTACAGCTAACAGATTCTGTGGTTCGATAATAGTCATTTTGTTGAAAAAACTAAAGTTATCAACTTTCCCCACCTGTCTCGAAGGAAGAGGATGATTACAGGATTGGTTCTGATTCCTCTCAAATCCTGCAACACTCTCCATCTGCTGAATGACCGAACAAACTTTTGTTGAGTTGTGTTTTTAACCGTGCTCTGTCATTGTCCCTTTAGGCTTTTTTTTTGGTTCTTCAATCAATTCCATTCTTTGCTGTCCTGCTCCAGTATCAGCCATAACTGCAAAATATAGCGCAAGGAAAAATCTCCTTCTTCCAGCCTCCTTTTAATGTACAACTCACTGCAAAACTTTGTCTGGGAAAATGCGCACATTCTCTTCCAGCCTGCATGCCGTAAATCTGTGACAGGCATTAAGAGTAACTATAGCCAGTCTTCTCACTGATGGTCTTGTTTATTTATGTATGTCATATAGAGGCATCAACATTAAACTATGACTGGTTCATAACCAGTTAAAAACTCCTTGTAGCTGGGTTAAGTGTTTTTTTGTTTTTTTTTTAAGATTCTCACAGATTCAGATTTTTCCTTGCTTCCTGTTTTTCCCTTATCTCAGTCCTTCCTCTCCTGTGTTGTTGTCATCCAGCGCACCCGGCATCTCTCTCATCATGTTTCCCAGTAAAACCCACTCTCTCGTCCCTCAGATGGACAGGCCTGAGTTGTCTGGACAGGCCGTAGCTCTCCCCACAAATGCTTGAACAATTGGAGGTAAATACGTTGGAGACAGCCCATTTGTTTTGTGCCGGCGGTGATGCATGCTTTTGCAGCAAGCAGCACATTTTTACCACGCAGCCCAAAGCAGCTGTGAGTAATGGACTGCTCCGGCCTGTCCACTCATTCTGCTATTTTTATTATTGTCTCCCTTATAGTTTTCATTTTTCATATCGGGCGACAGAGGGAGAGAAAGAGGGGGAGAGCGCGCACAGCATTCCCTTCAAGTATGTTCTTTCCCTAAAAGAGGCGGGAAGCGAGGGCCGCACATCCCCCCCTCTTTCCACTCACTTCATCATCTTCCATCAACCGTCCCTCGCTTTTTTTAGTCCGACTGACAGATTTTGTTGGATGCCAGGAAGAGACAAATAAGGGATTATCAACAGACAGCACAATAATTCAGGTTGGACAGCTTCATAATAATTTTTCATCGATCCATCACTGGGCTTCTCTGGCATGTTGTTGGGTTCAGCCTCTGGGGATCTTGGGGTATTCTTAGATGGGGGACCTGGGAGTCTGTGACGAAAGAAGCAAAGAAATTAACTTGAGCTCAAATAACACAAATGAAACTGCTCAACAGATGTAACAAGCTGTACTTTGTAATAAATTAGACAAAAACTTGTTTGTTTTTTTAAAACACAGTAGATCCTTTATTATACCCTTTTTAGTCTTTGTTAGATGGTGATTATGAACACATTATAATAGAACTGTACTGTAAACTAAAGTGTATTATTTCCCACTGTTAGGTCCTTATTAGTCTTTCTTAGACAGAACACAACAGAACACTTAAGTTTACAGTGCAGCTCTGTTGTAATATGATCCTAATTAATTACCCTGGTTGTGTTTGCTTACTATCTACTAAAGAACATATTATTTCTAGTTTTTGTCCAATTTTATACAAGCACAGCTTGTTACGTCTTATTAGTGTGCTGTAAAATAAAGTGCAGCTGAAGAATGTGTACTTACAGTAGAAGCTGTAACCAGAGCTGAAAAAGCTCCAGCTCTGGCTTTGAAGATGATTCACTAAGTAGCTAAAATTATCTGCCGCTGCTGGCCCCGGGGAGAAGACTGGTATTTTGCATTGAGGCACTCGTATGGGCACCTATAATGGGTGCCTCTTAATTCCAGTGACAGCTTTACAGGACCTGAGTTATGTAGCCACAGCCATGCTGCTCGTTAGGCCCTCGCCAGGCTTCACACTGGGTTACACTAATACACCGCCTTCTCCCCCTTCCTCTCCTGCCCTTTCCCCCTGCACACACACACAGAGACACACATGGACATAAAATCAGCCATACACACACATTTATGGGGGCTAGCAAAGCAGAGCTACTGGCCCACACAATTCCTCCACACACCTTTCTTGTATAATGGGGGTTATTTGTTCAAGTTGTTCGTATCAGATTTATTTCCTCGCTTCTGCCCTTCATTTTCTGCTCCTCTCTTCTTCCACCTACATTTTCTTCTCCCCTTATCCTCTCTCTCATCGTGCCCACCAGGCCGACACCTTCTCCCTCTCCCGCTCTGCCTCCACCCTCCTCCCTCCACTCCTGTACCGACAGTAGCAGGGTCCTGCCGGGTGATCCATCTCTGTCAGCCTGCTAAAATGATAATGCCAATTAAAGCAGAGGAGTAATTGCCCTCCGCTGCCTCTGATCCCCTGCAGACCCTCAACGGGAGAGCCATGGCCCCAAATACGAATGAGACCCAGGCCCCCAGAGGCCCTTGTCTGGGCGAGAGTGTGAGGACAGGTGGGGAGGGGGTGGAACATGGTGGGGGTGGGTTGGAGGGCAGAGTGGGGGGAGGAGGGGTGATTTGTAACTTTTAACCTCCACTGATCACCGATGGCCTTGACAAGCAAGGAGTGGAGGGGAGAGGAAGAGATATCACACACATACACAAGCACACAAACACACGTTGTTGCACATGGATGAACACACACACACATATGTTCAAGGTCGCTGTCAGAGGACTTATGGCCCTTGCCACCACACGCAGACTCTCAGTGTGAGGAGCCTAATAGGAAGTGAAAGGACTATCCGGCAGCGGACTGTAACACCACTGATCAGAGGTGACATAGCTGCACTCTCAGGTCAGCCAGGCGGCCATTATTACCACCGTCCCTATCACAAATTCACTTTAAGGGTTATTGTCTTCCCTCTGATAACGTGCACAACACATGGTTTGGTATGGCAATATCGAACCAATGATCTTTATAGCTTGATGTGTCCTCTGTCTTTTGTAGTGGAAGAGGGAGTGACTGAACACAACTCCGCTGAACATTTCAACCACACTTGTTTCCTCAAGGTATGTTTGTTAATCATGTGTTATAATGATAAGATGCCATGTAGGGCTGCAACTAACAGTTATTTTCATTATTGATTCATTTCTTGTTTTTAATCAGTTATTTGTCTATGAAATGTGAATAGTGAAAAAACACCCATCAAAGTTTCCCAGAGCTTAAAGGATAGGTTCATAGTTTTTCAAGTCAACACCTCAAACACCACTGGTGGGACGGTCAGTAGAAACCCATTCAGCCAAACTTTGTTCACAGAACTTTGCTTAAAATTATATTGGAGAGGCTGAATTTTGAGAAAATGTGAATAAAATGACATACAAAACATAGAATATTTAGAATATCTAGAATATTTCTATGTGATGGAGTGGTGCAGCCATAATAAACATGGAGTCTTGGGTTTGAATATTTCCCTCACTGTCACCATCATATACCCTGAGAGGAGAGTTACAACAAGGGGATACAAAATAAACTCTACATGTGATACTGTCAGACAGTGTGGAATAAGATGATTTTATCTAACCCTATAAGGTTACCTAAAGTGGATGTAAACATTTTAAGGTGTTAAAACAATAGTCAGGTGCCCATATGAATATTTAAACTGTTTTTGCTTGCTGTAATTATGTAAGAACTCCTGTTAATTCTGGTCATTAAGAGATTTCTTCCTAATCCCCTTTAAGCGATTGATGAGTGATAAAATCCAAATTGTATGGTGAAAACATTTATTCAGAAGTTTACGTGGGGCTGATATGAGGTTTCAGTCATCAAAGTTAATTAAGCGAATTATTTTCAAAGTTTCAGTCTTTTCCTGTTGAGCTGTGGTGAAGTGATTATAACAAAAAGGAGGGATTTTGTCCTAAACAGGCTCTAATTTTGGAAGATATCCTCTTGATTCGTCGAAGGCTTTGTTCAGACTGGCAGGCAAATCAGATTTGCTTCTTTCCACACTGTCATCTGTAGGTGATCTGATCGGATTTGTGTGTCCAGATGTCACCAACCTCTCTGCATGCATTGATGCAGTAATGACATAGGTGTCAGTAACTACATACGCCGGTGACACAACGCAGAAGAATGAGAAATGAGAGATCTATCATTTCACCCTCCAACCAATCGCGCTGTCAAGTCGCTGTGCATTACTCCTCTGTTGCACCAGACAAACTCAGCGATGGAGGAGGCTGGTATACACTGCAATGTTCCATGCTGTAGTGCCAGACGGCTTCATTCTTTGATGTAAGATGTGTCACGTTGTGAGTGAGCAAAAGACTCTTTGAAATCCAGTTTGAGCAGCCAGAGTGTCCTGAATGAGATGCATCTGTAGAAATAAGAGTGGAATCACATTTCAAACCACCGCCAAATTTGCAAAAAATCATTTTTTTTTTTTCTTTTTTTTTTTTTTTTTTTTTTTTTTTTTTTTTTTTTTGCTGTTCAGTCTTTCTAAAATCAATCTGGCTACAATCTGGATATGCCAAAAATGGATTTGGGCTGGCAGTCTGAACGAGGCTTAAGTAACCCTAATTAAGAAGCCTGATGTGGCCACCTGACTATTGTTGTAAGACAGACTTGAAAAATTATGAACACATCATTTAAACTGAGAGAGAGAGCACACTGGAGAAACTGGGACCAGTAAATGATTAAATACTAATTGACTAACTGACTAATGATCTCAGCACTCGGCCATGTCAATTATTCCTGTCAAAGGTGACGCCCCATCATCTTGACTTAACAAGCGCAGGCCTTCTGCCACAACTTCACCACCAACCAGGCAGCCATGACAGCCCATGCATCACAGCATACTTATGGCAGCTCTGCGTTGTAGGAGCGTGTGTGTGAGAGTATATTATTACTGCTTGGTTCCAGGAGTGTGTGGGTGGAAGGGCGGACGCTGGACGGAGTGTGTGGGTGGCTGTTAACACAGGCTCTCTCACCCATCATGACTGGGTGGTGACCTGTGGCACAGACCAGCCAGAGAGTGCAACAGTGGGAAACGTGACACAAATGGGGCTACTGCTGGATTTTTAGCTCTGATGTTCAATCTGTGGTGCTTCTCTGTAGGCCTGTAAGCACGTTTAGGACACATGAGAGACACGTGTGTTGCGTGGTGGGTTGACAGGAGGGCGGTGCTGCTGCCTGAACATCAGGAGAGCAGCTGATGTTCTTCACTACAGAGACCCAATGAGCTCCGTCACAAGAGTAATGATCACCAGAGCCTCGATGTGACAATAATCTCCTCTAACTTCATCAACACAATTTATGCCAGCAGGCCACCAAATGCTTTCAGTATGTTCTGCATTATCTCAGCTAAAACCATCGTTACAGTAACAATAATAAAACATGGAGGCTCACATTGATTCTACTCTACGCTCTGTGTCGTAACGCCTTAGCACCATGTCGAGGGCTCCATGCTAACATTGACTTATTACAAGGGTGCGTGCCGCCAAATCCATAATTAGACTCCTTTTGTTGCCCCCGTTGTTGTTGAAAATGTAATTATGAAAGATGAAACACAGCCTTCAATGAGATGGCTGTAAAATAGCATAATTAATATGGGCTTTTGCGAGAACAATCCCCGCTTTACGGGAGCCCCGCGTTGGCCGTGAAATTAATTAAGTGTGCCAGGATTTATGGCCTGTGCTCGGAAATGAAGAGAATTAATCGCGGGCCGAAGATGGATGGTTGCTGGAAAATGATGATGCCCAGGACCATGTGGGGGGAGGCGTGTAACTGCTTTAGGGGGGCGCTCTTGGAGGGGAAGAGAAGGTTTTGACACAATTACACACCCCCAGACAACAGCTGGGCCAGCGGTGGGATGGGGCACTTTTCGGGCCAGCTTGGAGTTATGAGATTTTTTCACACTTTCAACCCACCTGCACCTTCTCCCTGCGCTCTACATATGGTCCCAAGGTGGAGTTGGCTTTGGCAAAGTGGAGGTTTCTTGGAGAGCAGAAGAGTTGTGTTTCTGTTGGCTGTTTTATCGCAGATGACTAATGTCTCATTCTCTACATCCTCCTCTATCTGCTCTCCATTCAGACAGACGAAAAGTGACCATGTAATGGACACAATTATGACAATGAAAACATAAACACACTTATTGCTGCAGCCAATCCAGCGCTAACAGTATGTGACAAGCAGGACATTATTGATTATGTGTACTACTGATTTAATGATACAATGAGTTATCCATTTTGCATTGACTTTCCTACTGAACGTGATACAAAAACAGATTGAAGTCAGGAGACTTTCTTTGTTTCCTCATATCTCACAGGTGTTTTTTCTATCGTACCAAGTTTTCATGACTTTTTCAATTAATTTCTTTTCTTGAGCATCATTGTTTTCTTTTTCTGTTTAAATTAGTGCTACCAATGTACTGGGGTTTTGGGCAGGGGCGTATTGAGGGGTAAACCTAAGTAAACTCAGTTTTTGGACCTCTTTGAAGCTGAGAGTTTACTCGCCTAGTTTCAGGTCAGCTGTACCAATCAATGAGGGGAAACAAGGTGGATTAACTACAGTTTAACCACCTCTGTATTTACCACTACACCCCTGCTCCTGGGGGACCCCAGTCAAAAGCACCCAATTCTGTCTATGCAGTTTTAAGAGATGGAAATATTCATTGATTGAGTTCATGTTTGCCATGGGTCCTAATTTTACCGTGTCAGTCATTTTAAAGGAGACAGTCACAGATTTCTTTATGTGTTCTGTCTATTTTTATTGTACACAAGATTACAAAATTAATTGCATAATTAATAATGTTATAGGAATTAAATAACATTTTGCTATTTTTCTTTCAGTAGGGACCCTTGTCTCCAGGGACCCCTGTTGGTTGTCCTTGCACGTTAAATATGTTGGTAGGATGCAGGTTAAAATCTGACACTACAAACATCATAATGAAATTAATATTTGTGTCACCACATTCAATGTAGTGGTCATGATTACTTTTAGACTTTTCTTTTATTCCACAATGAGGTATATGAACATTGTTACACATGTAAGAAAACAAAAGAAACAGTAATTAAATAAGTGGACAATGGCAATTACAATACAATAGAACAAATAAATAAACAAATATGCAAATAAGCAAACAAGCACACTGGTAAATATTCATTAGCTATTTAAAAGCAGCCATTATTACTGCTTTAAAGAGAGACTAACCTATTTTACACAGCCTGTTTATGGAAGAGATGTTGCACTGTTATTTCATTTCACCGTTCTGTATAAAACACACAGACAGAATCAGGGACATTGTTGTTCTGCCTTTGAGCCAGCAGCAGAATAACTAACAGAGCCGAATCAAATGCTGTGTAAAAAGCATGAGATGGCAGGATGTGACATGCAGTCATCACACTAGACGCAGTGACAGTTCTAGACCAGTTTTACTTTGGGGGCCAAGCTGGGGCCGGTTGTTTTGTCAAAGGAGCACATTTGCCGGGTCAAATGTGCTCTCAGTAGTATAAGCGCACAAAAAAACAACATAAAATAAAATGTTTCGGTAACATGATGTCAGCTCCATATCTTAAGGCAGCGATAACTTTATCTTTATTGTAGACTCTTTGAGGGGGGCAGTAGGAGGGTCCAGCCTCAGTATGTCAGGGACACTGGCCCCAGTTGGCTCCTCCATAGAACCACCCCTGACTAGATGCCAATGCTGTTGTATTACACGTCACACCTCTTTTGCATCCAGAAATCACACACCATGCCGCGTTATGCTGCCACTGATTCATTCAGTGTAACAAAAAAAGCTAATGTGATGACAAGCCTCCTTTGCGGCAGTATTGTGGGATCTCCGTTTCAAGATGGCTCGTGTCAGGTGGGTTGAAGGTGTCGAAAAAAAATCTCAATTCCAAGCTGTTCCAAAAAGTCCTTCATGCCATGGTTGGCCCAGCTGTTGTCTGTTTAACGAAGGTGACGCAAAATGACCAAATCACTTGCTTTGTTTCATGGCAACCAATATTAAACACAGATTGTTAACTTTGACCTCCTACAGTGTCCTTAGACTCAAAACAAGCCCTGAAATACAACCTCCCAACCCTCCTGCTGCCCCTCCGTTGACTCTTAGGTGTGTGTGTGTCTGTGTGTGTTATATATGTGTGTGTGTGTGTGCGTGTTGTAATAATGGAAGGCTAATTACCCACCTTCCATGTCCCTGGACAGCGCCACAATGTCTGGGTTAGGTCTGTGTGTGGGATGGCTCATGGTGGTAATTAGCTTGATACACACACACACTCACATGCACACACACACACAGACAAGATAAATGAAGGCTGGGTGGGTGTCTGTTGTTGGACAGTTGATTGGGCAGGTACTACGGGAGTGTCTAGGGTCTCCAGAGCATGTCCGCTCTGATAATTACGTGTGTCCGTGTGTGTGTGTGTATTTTTGTGTGCTCCTCCGCTGAGAAGGAGCCCTCAGCCCAAATTGCTGTCTCTTGTCTCATTGTCAGAGTGATTATGAAATATTGTTTAATTTACTGGGTGGTAGAGTCTTGTGTGATTTTGATGAATCGGACCTTTTATTTCTTCATTCCCTTTATTGTCTAGTGGTTAGGTGTCGTGTGTTTGTGCGCTCGAGTGTGTTGAGTGTTGGTACCCATGTGAATAGAACTACAACATCCAGGTTACAGCCAAACAGACAGAAATGTGTGTTTAATGTGTGGAAATATTAGATAAATGGAAGCTCAGAGGAGAAGCACTGGAAGAGATGCCTTGCTCAAAGGCCTTGGGACAATATATGACAAATATAGAACAAATGTACACTGTAAAACATCATACAGGAATTCAGTAGTGTGTTGCTACCACCATGACAAAAAAATATGTGTTCAGTTTCTTGTTATAACGTGATATTTTTCATGTTTTTATGACATATTTTCTTGTTAATATAAGATACCAAATTGTTCCGTTTTCATAAGAAATGTTTCTTTTAATAACAACATATCACTTCGTCACTTCGTTATATCCCAAAACTGATTAAAAACTCAACATATTTTTATTAAAAACAAACTTTTCTTCTTATAACATAAATAATGATGATATTAAAATGATGAAATGCTGTTAAAATGAGAGACTGGTTCATCATTGCCTAAAGAGACACTGAAACCAATCATGTAGTCAGGTTTGGGATGATTACTTTAAAAATCTCAGTAATCTAATCCAAGTATCACAATATTAAATTAATGTAACTTGATTACTTTCAGATACTTTCGGATTGCCTTCGCATAAAATATGGTGAAATTGTTTAGCCTACTATAATATTTTATGTTCATTGTTGGGTTTATTAGTTTGTCGAGCTATTCCTTCCTTTGTTGTGCCGAATTTATTGATTGATTGATTGAAAGACAAAAATGTGGTTAAATTTCCATCCCGTGAAAGTATTTTTTCACTAGCGGTCATGAGAATGAATTGGCAACTGTAAGGTAAGAGATGTTTTCATATGAGACCAGGAGGTTGTTAATTGTTGTAAGGTATGTCGTTCTTTATGTTTGAATGTATTTTGAAATTGTAATCCTGCTAAGTAATCCCAATTTTTACAAAATGTATCTGTAATCTGATTACGTCTTTTCTGTATGCAACTGTAATGGAATACAGCTGCCTTTTTTGCATCCAAATTATGTAATCAAATTACATTTAATCAGTTACTCCCTAAGTCTGCATGTAGTGTTACTGATAAACATGAGAATATTGACATGTGGCAGGGTGTTTTTATGTTATGGCTGAGTCACTTTCATTTTGTTTGTGTATTTGTAATCATTATGTGTGACCTTCCTGCCCTTCCTGTACCTCATGAGGCTGTACTTCTGTTTCAGTGTACGCAACAAACTGAATAACATAAAATCCTCACTGCCAAGTACAGATCTACCATAACCCCTGTACCCAGACCAGAGACTGAACACTGTTTGTAGTTGTTCCAGTTTCTACAAAATTGGACAAAAACTGACTTAACTTGTAACTCCTGTAAAAGTTAACTGTAGGCAGTAGATTGGAGACGCAGAATGACTCAGGAGGTAAAGTGGTCATCTAGCAATCAGACTCAGACAATCAATCAACTCCTGGTTTTATCTCAGGCACTTTGCACGGCAGCGTCTGCAGTCAGTGTGTGTGTATGTGTGTGTGTGTGTGTGTGTGTGTGTGTGTGTGTGTGTGTGTGAGAATGTAAATGTTAGCATGCATTTGATAAGTGCTATATAAATGCAGTCCATTTGCTGTCCATTTGTAGATATGAAAGGAGATATGTAAGTATAACTGTCTGTCCGTTTTTCTCTCTGTGTCAACCCTGTGGTAGACTGATGAACTGTCCAGACTGGACCAACTCACGTCAGATTCCAGGCCCTCTGCGACCCTGCACAGGACAGGTGGTATAGATATAGTCATGGGTGAATGGTATGTCAATCAGCTGTCTCCCAAGTGTCAAATAAAACTTAAACCATAGTTATATATCGTGATATCAGAATCAGAATCGGGTTTTTATTGCCAAGCGACTTTCCATATATGAGGAATTATGTTGGTGCATAACAATAAATTTGTTACTATAACAAGTAATGTTTCTTATAATAACAGAATTATTTGTTATCTAGTAATAATAATAAGCAATATGCTGCAGCAGGAATAATCTGCTGTCACGGACTTGATGTGAATGTACTTTTCAGTTTTCGAACTTCTGAGTTTTGTTCATTTCAAGTTAATGTTTAGACCAATTCAGACCTTATAAACTCGATTTCATCTGACTTCAAGTCTTTTGACTTGAAAAAGTTTAACTTAAGCTGTCTTTTTAAGTTTATTAAACTTGGTATTTGAAGTTCAGCAAACTTTTCTTAGTTGGCTTTACATTAGCACCACATCATAAGATGACTTTGACTTAATGGCTTTTAACACCATGCCGGAGGACTACGGTTTGAAACTAGCCTTTGGCTAACACCGGCACATCTACAGAAATGTATGATGAATGTGCACTGTCCTCTCTAAATAAAATAAATAAATAAAATAAATAAATAAAACAAATGTTTCAACTTATGTCATACATCTCACATTTTAAAGAAGCAGGGGCAATTTTAAAGGGACAGTTGACCCCAGAGTCAAAAGTACATATTTTTCCTCTGGCCCGTAATTCTATTTTGGTATGAGTTGCAGAGTTTTGGAGATATTGGTTGGAGAGAATTCTGCCTTTTTTTGAATCTAATGAAGCTTTATGGCACGTGGCTTGTGGTGCAAAATGCAAAAAAGAAAAAAAAAAAGAAAAGAAAAAAGGAAAATCATGTTACTCAAGATATTCCACAGACCTTGTGGTGAGCAGTTTCATGTAGGAATTATTTTTATTATGGTACAAAGAAAATAGTTCCTGTATTTTTGATTTTGGGGTAAGCCTTAAAACAGTTTTACAGTATGTACTCCCATTAATGTGCTATTCAATCTAAAAATCCTATTTCCTATCCTACATGAACATATGCTCATGTTGGTGTGTGTGTAGAGATGGTGAGGAAGTCATGGTGGTCATGCAGAACAGAAATAGACAGCGTTCAAGAGTATTTAGAAACTGAGCTACTGGTGTAAGAGTGAATGTGTGTGTGAGAGGGAGAGAGGTGGGAAGTCCAGGCCCACTCTAATTGATTATACCGCTATCGACAGGGACCCAGAAAAACAGGCACTCACTTTCCTCTTGATTGAATTAAACACCTTTTATGGGGCAAATCGATGGGACGGAGATGATAGGGGGGTGGATGACGGGGATAAAGGGAGAGGAGAGCCGAGTGTTATGATATGTGGAGGTGAGATCTGTCTTTACGCCCTCTCCAACACATTCACTAACTCACACACGTTCACACACACACTCACATGCACAGAGCCTCCCACAGACAGGTGAGAGGTCTGATGCCATGTTGTAATTCAGGCAAATCAATGCTTTTAAAGCATTTAGCCATGCCTGGTGATGAAGTACAGTCAGAATAGGCCCGCCAAGCAATATATGTCCTAGACCTGAATCAATCATAATTACAGGAAGGCCAGGCCGGGACAGTGCAGCGAGTGGACAGAGGGATGACTGGACTCCATTCACTCCTTTTATAGTTTGATCAAAGATGAATAGTAAAAAGAGAATTGCATATCAAACGCCCACTGAAGAGCAATACAGAAGAGCATCTACTCTGTACTTACATGTACTCAGGATGGTCAAGGGCCTTTTTCACAGCAGACGTTTTAACTTTTCATAGCAGGAAAAGCGCAGGTTTAACTAACAACATTACCAATGGCTCTGTTCTATTCAAGTGTCCTAGTAGACCATGATAGTGTCTCGTGTCTTTCCTTACAGAGACATGTCAAAATGCCATCTGTAAACAAGGCCTAGTAAGATAAGAAGTTGATAAATCTCCTATACAAGCCTCACTCTTATGTGTAGTTCTAGTCAATGCTCTTTCATGAATTTTTGGGGAAATTCCTCATTTAATATATGTGCTGCAGATCCACTTCTGGACCACCTTGCTGATCTTGCCTGTCTATGCAGTTCTTCCAACAGTTACAGAGACATCCAGGTGTATTACTCAAAGACAAATGTGGGTTAATTTCTCAGTGCATGGCAGCCTCATACCCCGACTGTTTTGTGTTTCCCAAGGATGTGGTGAGTAAAATGGATGATCAACAGTCATAATGAACAAAAACACCAGAGTAGCACTCAGGATGACAAACATCACACTGTTCCTGGTATTGGAACCGAGCACTGCTCTCCTATAACACCGTCAGATTCACCTGATCAAAAATAGATGCAGTAGAACAAGAGACATAATCTTTTTTTTTCCATGAAGTTTTCTACCTTGTCAAAACATGGCATCCACATTACCCACTGGTGTTGTAGTCAAACTGAGACTGAGTCATGACCAAAACCAGAGTGTATAGAGACCGAGAGAAGATGAGGACTTTGAGGAGTCGAGACCAAGTCAAGACCAAGACCAGGGCAGGGCGAGACTGAGTCAAGACCAGACGCTGTCACATCTCTAGTTGTCTCATCAAAGTTAGGGAGTGGTACAGCGGCGTGTAGCGTTTATGCCCGACCTGACATTAGCTAACGTTGATGAATATATATACATTAGCTACATAGCTAATTTTTGTATAGTTATAGTATAGCATCACTTCCACTTAGCATACCTTTCTGTATGCAGCCTCTCTAAATGCTGATAGAAGTATAGAAGATAGAAACTCTATAGAAGTCCCAAGCCTTGCTTTGCAGATTTTACTACATAATGCTGTGTATTTTCTTTCATTTGCTGTTTTGCAGATTAAATTTTTGTGGTTTAGGTAGCCAAATTTGATTACAGATGATTTGGCTGACATCTCTTCCCAAACAGCCATTGCTATTTCTCCTCTCTCCCACATTCACTTTCTTGCAGTGTGAGTAAACAGGGGGACAGGGAGGGTATGAGTGCTCTTAGGGTTGACAGCCAGTAATGGTAATAAAAATGTCAAATTAGAAATGAGTGAAGTAACTGGCTACATTTGAAGCAGAAAGTTTTACAAGTTATAGCAATGATGTTAACAAATAAATGAGACATTTCACAGGAAATTTTGTGATATCCACACCGTTGTAGTCTTGATTGGTCTTGAAATAAAATCCTGCATTTTCTTTGTCTGAGACAGAGACAAAACTGAGTAAAACACCACTGATTCCAACACAGAGCCCTTCAAAACTCATATTGAGTACTACAACACTATTACCCACTTCTTTGTAACTCCACATGCCCAGATTTAGGTTTTTTTTTTTAAACTTGTAGTCTTCAGAACCGACCAAAAAAGCCTCAAGTGATCATGTGAGGCAACTTCTCTCTTTGTGCAGCTTGCTCTGGAGCCACAAAAGGCTTTATACAACTTTTTTAAAGATCTGTGGCAGTACTACCCAACACCTGTAAACAGATTTTGTTGTGTGAAATCAGTGGAACTCCCTTTTAACTTTGGTCTATAAGCCACAAGGGAGACAGATGAAGTCAGAAAACAGTGGTACCACACCTCCAATCACCAATATCAGCCATGACAACAGATCCAGAGAAAGTGACATCATCCCCACAAAACTGGCATGATCAATACAAAACAGGAGGCCGATCATTTTAAAACTCTGCTGTCCTCTAATTAGTCCACACTGCCCCCCCTCCGGCCCACATTTTGATAGACTCACAAGGTAGGAAGAGGACAGTATGACCTCATGTTGCCTCAGGGAGACCCCCCTCCACCCAACACCCATCCTAATCAGCTCCTCAGCACCCTACCACTGACCCCCACAAACCACCACGCTAACTCCACAGTCTGGCTCGGCCAATCAACACTGCTGTCAACATCGGCCAAACCAATTAAAGTGTCTAATGAGCGTCTTGTATAACACTAACATGGCCATTAAAGAGCGTTTAAAGAGAGTACAGGGGTATCGGGTGGAGGGCTGCGGGTTATGGTGTCATGGCTTATTAGTATTCAAGCAGCGTTTGGTTTCCATTAAGGCTGCGTTCACGAGCGCCTCAGGTGTCTCGATGGATCCGAACGCCGGTGATGTGATGATTCACGCATCCAGGACTTTATAAACAGCTCTCACACCGATGAGAACAATCTCCCCTCATAAAGAGCACTTTCGATTTCATTTGTGAATACGGAGATATGCAAGAAAGATAAATAAATAAAGTGTGTGTGTATGAAATGTGTTTGAGAAAACAGTGACTTGACAGTATTACACAGGCACTCAGTTTAATACCCAGCCATAATATTGCTGAGGGAACAGGCCCAAGGCGCTACTCTCTTTTATTAGTCATTCACTGGGATTATGGACACATTGCTTCCATTACCTAAGAGAGAGGAGCAGAAGCCTTGTCCCCCTGGGGATGGCCAAATAACTCTCTCCCTCTCTCTGTCTCCCACACACACACAAACATTAACATACACTCTGTGGCTTAAATAGATTTGAGCTTCAGTGCACAGACATACACACAAACACGCTCCATCATTAAGATGAACACAGGCTTCTATGAACCCTTTTTACCAGCAGGATAATAGAATCAATACTGCATGTAAATAAATGGCAACTAAATAGATCCATAATAAAGTTGCTGAAAGACATTATATCATAACAACTTAGTGAATAATCTTTCTACTTCTGCTTCTGATTTGTCTGTTTGTTACACTGTCTGAGGTTATCTGTGTTCATGTGCTCCATTATTTTGACTTGTGAGTTGATCTCCTGATAGATATTTGTGCCCTGCACAGACATAGATAGAGACAGTGTTGGGAAGGCTTCTTTTAAAACGTTTTCCCCTACAGATTATGGAATACATGCCTTGAAATTTAATTTCTAACGTATTCCTTTAGATTACTCACTTTAGGATACTTCAGTATCACCCTGCTGAACAGTTGACAGTTGCTTTTGGGAAAAACCTCATTGAAGAGATCCATTTACTGTTCTCATCAAGTTACGTAGTGCATGAATGTAACAAAATGAAGGCAGGTGCTGTCATACTTTGTCCACAAACAGTAGAGATGCTTATGTATGGAGTTATATTTGTGCCACAATCCTGAGCGAGCAATTGTAGATTTTGAGCACAGAAAAATATTTTGTGAGCACAGAAAAATATTTTGAGTACAGAAAAGTATTTTGAGCACAGAAAAATATTTTGTGAGCACAGAAAAATATGTTGTGAG
>JAJHUR010073214.1:43746-59083 GCA_027495735.1 Lutjanus campechanus
TCGCGCACCAAGAAGGAGTTTGTGAGAGAGCACACTTGTAATTTGTGCTCAAAAGTTGATTTGTGTGCTTGCAAAAAGTATTTTTCTGTGCTCACAACATATTTTTCTGTGCTCACAAAATATTTTTCTGTGCTCAAAATACTTTTCTGTACTCAAAATATTTTTCTGTGCTCACAAAATATTTTTCTGTGCTCAAAATCAACAATTGCTCGCTCAGGATTGTGGCACAAATATAACTCCATACTTATGCACACCACAAATGTTCAAAGAACATGAAGTTCATCATGTGTTCAATAAACTGATTATATTTGTGGCCAACTAATGATACATATCTGCAATTTGTCAAAAATCACAAATCATAATTTGCCTCAGGCATTTTTTCAATCTGTACAGCGTACGACACCCTCTGTCCTAAATGTTAAGCCCTTATTAGCATGACAGAGCACATTAGCATCACAAAAAAACTTAAATTCACCTGAAGGTGCTTCTTCAAATCAGATTTGAATTCTGCTGATGTGGAACGCAGCTTGGTTGATGGCAAACAGAGCATACTGTACTGTAATGTTGTGAATCTCTTTACCATGTTCTTTATACTTCAGTTCCCAAAAACACTTTCCTGACAGTATCCTCACTGTGCATTTCCTTTTGTGTTTCAGGTGTACTGGGCACACAAACACACACATTTCTTTTAATCAGCTTATGGGAAATGTGTACCTCATATGAATTTTAGAGAAAATAAAGCCAAAACAAATAAAGGAATCTGTTCAAGTAATCTGTTTTTAAAGACAGAAACTACATTCAGAATACCACCAATTTAAACTGTAACAGAATACAGTTACTCATATTTTGTATTTTAAATATGTAACACAGTTACTTGTATTCAGTTACTCCTCAACCCTGGGTAGAGGTTACATATGATCAAGTCAATTTTGCACACATCCACCCAAACAAACACGCAGCCAGGCATACACACACACACACACACACACACACACACACACACACACATGCATGTATTGCTTTTGTCAACAGTGATGTGATGAGGCTGATGGATGGCAGCAGAGAGAGAAAGGATGGACAGATGAATTTGATTTGTCTTAATGCAGGCGAACTGCGAGGTGGCTGGGCCCTACATCAGTGCATTGCTACTACAGACGTGAAAGTGCGTATCAAAGTAAATCAATTACCAATCGATAAGATTCTTCAATTTGCATAAATCAGACTGTTTTGAGCGGCAATGCTGCATCTGTTTCAGACAAAGCGAGCATGCTCTTTACCTTCATCTTCACTCTTTCAGTCTGTTGTCCCTCCTTCTCTCCACACAAGCTCCCCGACTTTGATGTGACATTGCTTACAAAAGAATACGATGGGGGGGACAAAGATCTGCAACAGTCTATCAGTGTTATTCAATATACTGAATATTTCACACGTTGAGATAAACATGCCTCTGCTGGTTCTTTTCCAGACTGATTTACAGCAGGAGCAAAAGTTGAATCATTTTAATAATTAGATCATCAAAATTGCAATGAACAAATAGTTCCTTTGCAATATTCCCATGACTGTAAAGCAGTGGTTCCAAACCTTGGGGCTGGGAACTCCCAAGAGGATGACAGATAAATCTGAGGGGATATGAGATGATTAACAAGATATCTTTAAAACATATTTTTGCATGACAAAATTATGTTTTTCCTTGCTTTTCTCATGGACAATTTTAACCTCTTCTAGTCTCAATCCAAGAAGGACTCTTTGGTTGAACTGCTTGCAACTCATAGAGGTTTGCAACCTGTGACAAGTTAATGATTCTCAGCAGCAGGAGACAAAATGTCAACTGTAGCCTCCCAGGTAGCATGTAAACATGGCGTCGATGATATTTTCACACGTGCATCCATTAAGAGACAGTTGACATTTCGGCTAAAAACATGGTGTTAATGGCGTCTTTTGTGGTTAAATTTTAATGTCGTGGCTCGCAGACACTTGAATTACACCACACAAGCAGGATGGAGACATTTTGTGTTTGTTTTGTGTTCTCTTTTTTTTTTTTACATGTTATCTGTGGTCACCATTCACTGCCATTGGCTGCAACCCTGTTTTCTGCTGAAACTCCAGGATTGTTTTGTGAACTGAAGATCTTCACCCATCCTCACATCGGCATAGGGGTGAGTACATATTGAGTGGATTATGATCTAGGTAGAATATTGCTTTAAAGGTGTTATATCTTTTTTTTTCTTCTTTTTTTTTGAAGTGAGGTTATTTCTTAGTCACTGTATCACCTACAGTAGATGGCGATTAGCACACCCTGACTTTAAGAAGCAGCAGGAGTATCAGCATAGGAAGCTAAATATGTCCTGCTGTGGACAGGGTCAGCAGAAAAACATATTTTAGCCACCAAAAAAAATCAATATCAGTTTAATTGTATGCACTACTTAGAATAATTTCACCACTTTGTCTTGCTGTCAGACACCCTTTTCTGATGGGAAACCAGTGTTTTATAATATTACTCTCTCCAAACCAACTAGACTTCATCAGCAAAAACAACAATTTTACCTTGCTGAACACTGGAGTTGCTTGTCTATTGCTGCCTTGATCAGTTAATTTGTTTGTGTTATTGTGTGACTTTGGTGTTTTAAAGGGTCAGTTTGGATTCACTGAAGTCACTCAATAAAAAAACTAGCTAACTGACTGAGGCAGTGATAGACCAGAAATACCCATGTTTTGTGGGGTAAAATGACCATTTTTATCAAAAGGGTTTTGGTTGCTTTAGAAAGAGCAATATTTGGCTCATATAACAGCGGTTTGCTGTAGAAAAAGTCTGTCTGACGGCAGAGTAAAGCGGTGAAAATATTTTAAATATAGTGCACACTTAAACTGATATTTATTTATTTATTGTCTACAGCAGTATATTGCGTAGCTTCCCACACCATTACTCCTGCTGCTTCTTCAAACTGGGGGCATGCCAACTGCCATCTACTGTAGGTAACACACTAACTATGGTAAGTACCTCATACAACCCCACTTTAAAAAAATCTAAACTACTGGATCTAACTAAAGGTCACATTCAAAAAAGGTTTAAAAAAACAGCCAAGGAGAGAACATAGTATGGACAGAGAAAGGTGAGAGAAGGGGTTAATGACTTGTACATGGTATGTGTTTGAAAACAGCCACACACTTCACTGGTACTTTGTCTGTTATGACTCGCAACTGTGTGCTATTCTAGAGATGGATCATGTTATCAATCAGCGGTTCATAGATTTGTAATCCCTCTCTGCTAAAAGTAAATATTAAGTAAAATCCCTGAAGGCACAAAGGAAACGCTCTGTTTTCTTTTGATGGCCCAATGAAATCATGAGCTGAAATTCATGTTCAAACATTTGTCATTTAATAGAGTCAAGATGCATGAGCATGAAAACACAAGCGGGGGAAAGTAGCTGCCTGTTGACATCAATTCAGAGAATTAATGTGCCCCCACAAATCTTGTTGTTTTATTTCCGCCAGGGCCTCCATTATGCGCTTTTAGTCATTAGGGCTGATACTTAATGATTGACACCCAGTTAAAGTGCACCTTCAGTGCATCGCTTATCATGACCTGCTCTCATGCACCACACATGCCTGCATGCACGCACACACATATTAATATTTACTCTCTTAAACACACAAACACACACAGCCATGCACCCACTCTCCTAAACCCCAACGTGGGCATAAATTTCTCCAGCTGTGACTTAAAAGACAAATAGCCAATAAAAGTGCCAGGGGTGTTCACACATGCGTTTCTGGCACAATCAAATCAATTTCCTCTAAGTAGCCATAAACATGTTCTCTTTTAAAAGGTGTGAGAGGGGTCCCATTATCCCCCAGGCCCCCTGGCCTGCTCCTCCACCCCAGAGGCCTCTCCGTAGGGGTCAGCATCAAGGCCTAATCTGTCTCAGTCCGCTAGATCCATCTGTAGCTCTCAGACACAGAGAGATCAGGACCTCAGCCTCGTCCGAGCCTTCTGATCACAAGACTACGTCCATTAATCAGTAGCAGGCAGCGCAGTGACAAAGAGATTGCCTGGCAGGGGGTTAGAGTACAGGGAGCTACCCTGGTCCTGCTGCAGGGCCAAGACTGCAGCATGATGAGCAGACAAGGGGATCTGTTGTGGTCGATGTTATTAATCAACATTTGTTGTGACTGAGTTGGGATTTTACAGATTCATCAGAGTTCAGTTTCGACTCCCGCCTATGTCCCTTTGCTGCATGTCATTCCCTACTCTCTCCTCTTTTCCTGTCATGTCTTCAGCTGTCTTCTACAAAACTATTAAGAACTGAACACACAGAGACGTTTAAAAAGCTCTTTCTCTCTGCTCTCCTGCACACACAAGTTGAATCTTGGCTTTTGAGTGCACATCAGGAAAAAAAAACAGAAACTTGCCAACTGGCAATGGGAAAAAGATCAATCACCTATTTCTGGCGGGTTTAGCTGCATTCAAAAACCCCACATGTTTGTGCTAATTTAGGTGTAAAAACACTATATGATCTATGATCCCATTACTTTTGTCCTCATCCATCTTGCACCAGTGTTTGCTCCATTGTGATGCATGTTACTGTAGTGACTTCACAGGGGTACTGAGACTACAATCACCCTGGTTGTCCTTCCCGTGGTGAATGATTGTAATTCTAATTGACTATAACCACTTTTTGCATATAAACCCCATGTAAAACACTCATCCCCCCACTTTGCAAATTCTCCTTCTCCCTTGTCGTCTTTTCCTCAATCTCCACTGTCTGCTAAACCCTGGGCCTCCAGCTTACACTCATGGGAGTTGACACTCAGCTCCTACAAATCCAGTTAATATTCAATGGCTCATTAAAGATTGATTGCGAGCTGTAAAGGGGGAAATCACACACATATAACAGCACAAAATCCTGCCTTTAGCTTGTAATTGTGCTTTATGGAAGAGCTTTGGTCCGGCTGCTCCCTTGGTCCTTGTTAGTGAAAGTTAGGGATGTATAGACTTGTGATGGTGGGGAACACGGCCTGGCCCAGGTTGACCTGGACCTACCTTGGCTGTAAACGCCAGGCCAGGGCAATCAGGCACAGGATTGCCCCCCTGAGAGAGCAGTTCATTTCTACTACTGAAATATTTAGGAGTCTGAGCATGCCCTAAGAGACTAGAAGAATCTTTAGACACAGCCCTGTATATATGCTGGAAGGAGTAATCCCTGCACATCCCTGTCCAGGTGAGCTTTGTTAAAACAAATTACAGCTAGAAAAATGGCACGTGTATCTTTGAATGATTTAAATATTGTCATGTATTTGTTTGATTTTAATAATTAGCATTATTACCATTACTTTAACCAGTTTAAGTGTGTTATGTTCCAATTCTAATCGTTTTTTTGAGGCTTTAAATCAAGTCTCTAGTTTATTCTATCTTGGTTTTTCCCTCTTTCTTTCTACCTGACCCCTGTGACCCTCTCAGTTTCCCAGGAGTCCCTGGCCTAGGCAATGCCACAAACACAATTTCCGTAATGTCATTTGCAGCATGGATGAAGGAGAGAAAGTCCTGGCTGTCAAAACTGCCTCAGCGCTGCTGCGAAGAAAACACGACCCGACACATGACAGATTCTTAGGTTTGTACAAATGGACAGCTCCCCAGCTCCCCTCCTCACTTCAAACCTCTCACCCCTACAGAAGCACCTTATTCCTCTCCGCCCCTACTCTTTTTTTTAAATCATCTACACCCCCCCACCCCCCACCACCACTCTCCAAATGTCATGCCCTCACCCTTTCCCCTAAGAGTGTCACTCCCTCACTCTCACCATGTCAAATGGGCAGAAATTACTGCATTATTAAGTGTGTGTTGAGGGCTGAGTCTCATCGAATCTAATTAAATCAGGCTGTTACGTGGCCCCCACTCTCGATGCACAAATATGGAGTCTTAAATAACTGAGAATTAGGCTAACCTATTTCTGCCTCCTATAACTTAAACCAGCCTCTTTCAAATGGGGGGTGAGATTTAAAAAAAAAAAGTTACTTTAAAAAATATCAGTCATGCATAACTGCTAAAATACTTATGCTATATTAAAGGGGTAGTTGATTATTTGAAGTGTTATTGCATGAGGTACATATTTATATAGTCAGGGTTTTACCTACAGTAGATGCCACTCATCATGCCTCCAGTTTGGGGAAACGGAGAGGAGTGTCAGCACAGAAGCTAAGCAATGCACTGCTGTTGACAGGGTTAAAAACAAAAGGTATTTTAGCCACTTAAAATGATCCGGCATAAAAAAAAAAAAAAGAAAATCAATATCAGTTTAAGTGCATGCCACATATAGAATATTTTCACTCCTTTACTTTGCCCACAGACAGCCTTTTCTGATGGGAAACCACTGTTATATAAGCCACATATCGTTCTCTACAAACCAACCAAACTCCATAGGCCAAATCAGTAATTTTACGTTGCATAACACGGGAGTTTCTGGTCTATCATTGTCTCAATCTGTTAGTTTGTTTGTATTCTTGTATGACTTTGGTGTTGGTGTAAAATGTTAGTTCTGATTCACCCAAGTCACACAATAACACAAACAAAGTAACAGATCGAGGCAGCGATAAACCTGCAACTCCTGTGTTCTGTGAGGTGATTTTGCCTATGGAGTTTGGTTGGTTTGAAGAGAGCAATATCTGGCTCGTATAACAGTGGTTTTCCATTGGAGAAGGCTGTCTCATGGCAAGGTAAAGTGGTGAGAATATTCTAAATATAGTGTACACTTAAACTGGTATAGATTTATTTTAGGTGGACCTTTTTAAGTAGCTAAAATACCTTTTGTTGCTAACTGTGTCCATAGCACTACATTACTAAGCTTCCATGTTGGCATCCCCTTCTGCTTCTCCAAACTGGGGACTTGATGATGGGTATCTATTGTAGGTAAATGGTACACTCACTATTGATAAATACCTAATACAACCTCAAATCAAATAATCCTATAACTATCACTTCAAGGTCAATCAAAAAATCTAAATTAGATTGCACCAGATTTTATATTGAACATTCCTGTTTCAATCATTAAATGCTGAAAACGGTCGACTGCTATAAAACCTCACAGAAGAAGAAGGCAACAAAAGCAATCACGGTCACCAGTGTCAGTACTGAATGACATGAAAAACAAGAAAATTGATTTGTAGTTGAAAAGTAGCAGTAATACAGCTGAAAACACTGAGAAAATGAAAAAGAAAGTGGAAACAGAGCCAACAAAATGCCATCAGTACCAGGAAGACTTTGTTATAATGGCATTTACCTCAATTAGCTGATACTGATGGCTCAGCGCTGCATTATACCTTTTTATATTGGCTTTTTTTTTTTCTATCAAAAATGCTTTGCACTGGTCAGGGGTTACTTGCCTGAAAAACATTTCAATGGAGGCATAAGTAAAGAATAAAATTGAAGTAAAGAGTATGTATAAAATACACATAAATGTAGCAAATTATTGCTTCGTATTTCGTTTTGTATTTGTCATTTTCCTTTAGGGTTTATCTCCTTTTCTCCATCCTTCACCTCCTCCCACTGGCATCATAAAGAAAGGTAGGACCCTCTCAATCATCGGCTCAATCAATGAAGATGATTGGACCAGTGAACAGGAACACATTGGGTTAACACCTCCAACCTGCTCTGCACCTGATGTGACCCACCGCCACCCGGAGCGTGCTCACATCCCATTTGTCACCGCAGTTTTTCCTGGAACAGGGGGATAAGATTGAATGGGCCGCCATGGAAATATGATTTTCAGTACGCATTGTTAACTCACCGGGGAGAGGCTTTTGCCAAATTCTATCAAAGTGTGCAACTGTGTATTAAATGACTATCAAAAGGCCAGCCATCATTTTTCATGCTGTAACCATGGCGTGCCCCGGGCCTTACCCCTCTACGATCACAGAGAAGGCTATTGTTATTGATCTGCTGTGAAAATGTGTCGACGGCGTGTATGACAGTGCCACGGACCAACAGAGGCGAGACAGTTTTGGATATGAAGTCATGGTTAGTATATCAGGCGCGTGCAGAGGGCTGGGTTAATATAGCCACTTGCTCTGTGTACAGATGGAGTGGAGACCTCAGAGTCACTTTCTTCCCACGCTTTAGCCAAAAGTTTGGCGCTCTGCTGCAGCGATCCATATGGAAGCAGGTGGGCGCGGGGCCATGAGTGGGCGAGAGGGGGTCCCAGTGGGCGGTGGGTCACGGATCTCGGGTTGATGAAACATCAGAGTCTCCCACAGCAGAGAATGGTGGCTGAATGTGGTTCTTCAGTGTGTAGGAAGAGAGCTGGTTAAAGTTTAACCAGCCCCATCCTGTTCCCTGCAACCCTCCATCAGCCAGCCAGAGCCAGGCCCACCACCCCCACTGACCCCCACCCTGTTAGGGACAGAAGTGATGGATCGCCCCTGTCATTGTGCCCTATGAGGGGACCACTGCAAAGAGGGACCTGGACTCCTTGTTAATCTGACCCTCTAAGCCAGAGTGGACAACGCAACACATTATGACAACCCCCCCTCCATCCTCCCTCCATCCAAAAAAAGCAAAAAGAGAACACATGGCATGTAACTAAACTCACCCGCCTACATATGAGCCGTGGCACTCTCCTCTTTTCCTTTTTATTCAGCCTATTTTCACCCCCAGCCCCCATAAACCATGACAGGAATGCTTTAAGAAGCCAGGCGTGTTTGGCGAGGAGTATAAAAAGAACAGAGAAAGTTGGAGCAGAAAGAGAAAAATGAGAGGTGGAGGAGAGAGACGGCGAGCAGCTGTGTGGAGTGACAGGATGTGGTGCAGATGACTGATGGTGCTGGATGAACCCATGATATTGACGAGTGATCAGTCATGTACTGATGCCATCTCTGCCCCAAAGCATATGTGCACACGCGCAGGGTGTTGTAATGTTGCTGCTGTTTTTATTTTCTGTCTTGATTATAAGAAAAAGATATATCAAACTGATGTCATGTAAAAGATAAATAATTTGCTAAGTTACAAAGGGGCTTAGAGAACGACAAAAGCTTTCAACTTGAGAAGACAAAGCACCATCTTCTTGAGTTTGATTGCACTGACTGTATGCAATCAGTACAGTTTTTAAAGGTATACCATGCAGGATTTTCCTAAAAAAAAATGTATCGACTCATAAAAATATTCCCTGTCAAGCATCGCTTTCAACCCACTAGAAGTTTGTTGTTTTTGGTGCATTTACAAACCACAGCCAACAAATCCTGCACATAATACCTTTAAACTAAGTTTATTTATATTGATTCATATTAATTATTTGCCCTCATGATGACAATTAAACAACTTTTTCCAATTCAGCAGGTCTGATGACTCTTTCCAAGCAGAAGATATATTACTGGTTACTGGTAAGTATTTTTAAAATTCATTTACATCATCAAAATGTGTGTCAAAGTAACAAAGCAGTGATAGAACAGTTCAGAGACAGGACTGTGAATAGTACAAACTTGACTGTACACATGAATTGAATGTTGTGAGGATTGTTGGGGGTGAATAGGGGGATACGTGGGTTTGGAGGGTTTTTAAATGCCATCTTTTATTATTTTCAATATAACATTTTCAACTTTTGTAGCGCCTGTGTTTGTTTTTCCCTTTTATTTCTTTCTTTATTAAATCTATTAATATTTTGCTATTTACCCTGTTTATATGTCACAATGATGCTTCACATCTTGAAAAATTAAGTTATAAAAAAATAGTTAATATTAATTATTTGTCCTTATGATGGCAATTACACAACATTTGCAGCAGGTCCGATGAAGCTTTCCAAGAAGAAGAGACATTACTGGTAAGTACCAAATTCCTTGACATCATCATGATCATCAACAACAGAAGCAGCTAAAATTCTGCTTTTGATAAAAATTTATGTCAAAGTAATGAAGCAAAATTTAATTTTTTTAGGACAGGCAAATGAAAAACAGATAATGACTTTAATATCTTTTGTGTAAAATGTCAGAGACTGCTCAGACACTGACAAAAGAAAGAAAGTCAGTCTAATTTGTAATGGTCCTCCCCATGATTATTACATGTTTCCCTTGGGGTGAGCTGGCAAAGTTAATTTTACTGGTTTGTTAAGGGAACACGATGTCAAATGTAATGGAGCCATGCAAAGGACATGGGTCAAGTTTACCATTTGCAGGGGAAAAAAGAGAAAAATCCTGAATCTGTTTTCCTTCGTCCTGTGACAGTGGGGTCAGAGCTCCACCCATCTGGGTCTAAACGGGAGACACTGGGTGTCAGTAGGTGACGGAGAGGAGGCACCATACTGCCTGAGCCCAGGGACTTGATCGCAGATGGACGTGTGTATGTGCGTGTGGGTGGAGGGGTTGACACACACACGCGCTGCACCTCTGTCAGCTGACTCTGAGAATATGTTTGCGTGGGACAAGTCCACCAAGACCCATCCATCAACCGGGTCCAAATACGCCCTGCGCCACTGTTGACACGGGGTTAACAACTTGACACTGACAGAGGTGGGCGAGGCCTGCGGCAGAATGGAGATGGAGACAGAGAGAGAGATGGATTGGACTGTGATCGACATTCAATTTGAATTATTGCAAATATTTCCATTTAGCAGAAAATTGAGTACATTATGAGGCGTGCGCACTGCCGGACAAGTGAGAGTGGTTTTCCAGAGCGTCGTACACAGAAACGGTCTGATCAAGACTGTTTCCAAACAAACTGTGGGCCTGTCCATGCAGCAGAAGTGAACACAAGCACACTTTTATAAAAAAAAAAAGGGGGGGTTCTAAAAGGGTTCTTCATGAAGGGCTGAGGGTCAACCCAGAACTGTTTGTTTCAGAAGAACTCTGTGTTGATGAATGATTTGTCAAGGGTTCTTCTCTGATGGAAAGGATTTCATTAAAAACTCTTTCCATCAAAAGTACCCTTTTTCGAAGAAAGAGTTAAACAAGGACTGTTGACATCATGAAGAACTCTTTCTTCTAAGGTTCCTCAAGGGTTTTTTTGTACAATAATACAAAAGCATTCTCAGTAGAAGAATGATTGGGTTCTAGATAAAACCTTTGCGGTATAGAAAGGTTCTCTGTAGAACTTCCTCAGTGTGTTCTAAATTATACCCTTGGAATATAAAAATGTTCTCCATAGAATGCCCTGAGAGTGTTCTTGATAAAAATCCTTGTAATATAAACAGGTTTTCTTTAGAGCCCCCTGATTATGTCATAGATAAACCCCTTGGAATATAAAAAGGTTCTTAGTAGAACCCCCTGGGTGGGTTCTTGTTGGTACCCTTAGAAGGTGAAAAGATTTAGGATATAACCTCCAGAGAGGATTCTTGGTGGAACCATTATACTATAAAGGTGTTCTCAGTTGGTTCTAGGTGGAAACTTTCACAGATAGTTCTAAATATAACCTTTTATGTTGAAGTCTAGGTAGAACTCTCTGAAAGGGTTCCAAGTGGAATCTTTATAAAAGGTTCTAGCAGGAACCAAAAAGGGTCCTTTTATGGAGACAAGCTGAAGAACCCTTTAAGGCTCTCGATAGCACTTTATTTCTCTGAGTGCAGCAATGTATTTCCTCATCATGACCCTGTCCTCACCTCAGAGTAAACAGACAAGCTCGTCAACGTGGCGGCCAGAGATAAGTTATGTTAGAATTGTTCATGAAGACATTAAACTTCCTTCCTCAGTAATCACTGTGCATTATTACACATTAAACATGCACTAATGTACAAGTCATCAATTCTGTGGTAAGACAACAACCAGAAAGTGATTAAAAACTTTTAGGGGGCATTGATTTAAAAACTACTTTGCGGGCTGTGTGGAAAAAAAACCCACAAGCTGTACATAAAGTTGTAAATCAGGAATGACGAGCAGGTCAGGATGCCGGGAAAGTTCCTGTCCAATGGCGGCCGAGGATGTAAAGTAAATCTCTGAGTGGCTGTGGCAGGGATGCAGGTGGAGGAAAGCGCAAGGGAAATGTAGCGTAATCTCAGCCTCAGCCACGTTATCGGCTGGGCTTTTTAACACAGGGGCCAATTTAATTGCACTTAAAGCAGAATGGCAGAACATCAATCTTGATGAGTGGATCTGCATCACAGTTCTCCCAGGCCAATCTATCACTATCTATGCCTCTGGGTAGCCTCCCCCCAACACTAACACACTCATACAGGCCCATACTCCCTCACCATCCCATCTGCATGTTCCCATCATCCTCTTTTTTTTCTTTTTCTTTTTTAAACAAAACCACACATTTCTGTATGTATTGTTTCAATGTTGTAGCACATATAGAAGCAATCCATCATAACCAAAACAGTATTTCCACATTACAACAAGCTAATGAAAAGAATAACAAAACAAATCTTTATCTCTCAATCCTTTCTGACCTCTGTCTAACTTAACTAACCCCTAAGCCCATTGGTTACTACTGAGGATGTAATGCGTCAAAAAATGAGTTGCAAATATATGCAAGCACCATCATTTAAAGCCTCTGGAAATTTGGCTTGAAATCGTGAAAATGCATATATGATATCAAAGTAGAGTGTCTTGTTAAGGCTCTAATGTTTGGATCTGCTGCAGCAGTAGAACAGCAACTCCTGTACTGTTTTGTGAGGTTAAGTTGTTGAGCAGAAAGATTTTGTTGAACTGTTTGACTGGAGCAACTGACATGGATTTTTTCATGATTGGGTTGCAGGAGCAAAACCACACCCAATCCAAACACAATATTAGGAAGATGTACAAAAACGTAAATGACAGTCTTCCAAATCTGTATAAACACTAATTTCTAATATTTTATAGATGCTACTTATATGTATATAAGACCCTCAATAACATAATTAAAAGTTTATTGTGGATTTGGTTTTCTGGTGGCATTAAAAGAAAAAACTAAATACCTTCCTAAAAGAGCTGCCCACTGTAGTTTTCAGCAAATATTACTCAAATCAGAATCAATAGTGTTTTTGTTGGGCATTATTTTCAGTGCCTGATGCCAGCCCAAATAGTGACGTTTTATCACCACCCCTCGGCGACTCATACAGGCACACATGGTACATTAGAAGCTGAAAGAGGCACACCGTGCTTTCAAGTGACTTCAATGCAAACCCATCCACTGCTGTATGAGATGCACTGGGCTGTGGTAAAGAGTGAGAAAATCTGTGTCTGGTGGAGGGGGTGGTGGATGGATGGCTCAGACAAACACCGGACTTTCATTCAGGAGACCATGTTCATGTACCATGTGAAATGAAAATGTTAACATAAGTTTTAAGGTACATAACATTACATGTGTCATGTGACTTCAGTAATGCAACGCAATGCAAAGTAAAGTGACTCAACGTAAAGTAATGTAATTCAATGTAAAGTAACGTTATGTAACCCTTCCAGTGGGGCCACCATGGGATCTAACTTTGGTTTAACATATGAACTGTACAGTCAATGGGGAGGGACAAATTATTTTTTGATCCTGTTTGATTTGTGCCACATCCAGAAGTCACGTAAGGGACGTCATTATTTTCTCCCTCCTGAAGCTAATGTTAGCTGCTGAAGCTACGATGCCTGTGTGTTTTCATAGCGGGATGTAGTCACACAACTAAGACCCGTTGTCTTTCTCATTCTTTCTCTTCCTAGCTGATAAAAAGGACCAGGAGTTGTTAGATAAAACATTCAGGTAAGATAACGTTACAAGGGGCAGCAAGATTGGTGTTGATGACGTATATTGAGTGAGATGAGAGATGTAGTTTACTGAGCAGTTTCACACAAAACTACGATAATCTATGACAAACCTACCACAAACTTAGACTTTCTGGACTTGTATAATTATGTTTTAAATGGACTAACAACCTATGTTCAAACTGAATCAAAACATAATTTCATGGACTACCGTTAATATTTTTTCTGAATTTAGGTCCCATGGGACACAGCAGAAGGGGTGTGACTTAGACACTCTATGTAATAAGTTGGGATCAGAATGGCTGCACTGGTGAGTATTTACAGCACCAGGATGAGTCAAAAAAAACAAAAACCCCGACATGTAGGAACATGTCACCCAGTTCAATGGAGTGGCTCTTTAATGTGTTTTCAAAAATTTCAGGACATAATGGAGGTCTGCGGAACGCAGGAATAAGATTGATCAGGCTTTGCTACTCTGGTGAAACTTCTTATATGATCAACTTGTTTAAATTAGAAAAACACTGAATACCACCTTTAATACACTCCATGCCCTGCAGGAAATCGAGCTGTTTTCACGTGTTGCACTGAAATGTGACAGCATTGTGTGAAAACCGGCCTCGAGATGTTGTAGCTTCTAAACAGAAAGATTTACTCCTCTTTAGAAGTCAACAGACTTTGCAGTTTGCCATGAAAGCTGGTCAGCACACAGCACTGCTCTCCGTTGTGTAGAATCAGTGATTAACCAAATCATGGCAAATGTTTATTGTAGTTTTGTTGCGCTCTGATTACCATTTTAAATTAGTACAACATGTTGTTGGCATACAGCACTGAACAATGTGAAATAAAAGCCAGCACATTTTCACATTTACTGGGGAAGTAAATGTAGGGGAAATAGATCCACGCATTAGGGCTTAAGCCAATAGTTCTGTGGTTAGAGAACGGTAACTACCTCCTGTGCCAGAAGCATCTTGAACCTTTAGTGGCTGTGGAACACTTAAATACAGAGAGTACTGGCTTCATCACGGCCATAAAGCATAAAGAGGACTTATCCAGCGCTGAGAGCTAGGGACAGAGCCTATAGAGGAGTAATGATCCCTTAATGTGGTGGCCTGTCTCTCTCAACCTCTCGCACTCTTTCTGTCTCCTCTGTCCCTCCTCCCACTCCTCCAACTGCTACATTAGCAGGGATAATAAATGAGACTCCGGCATCACAAGCATAAACTTTTTATGACCCACCTAACCAGCCTTATCAAATGTGGATGTGATTACTCTGCCAGGTGACAGATGGAGAGATGGATGGACAGAAGTGAAGGAAGGGATGGAATGCAAAGGAGGGGGGAGGGAAATGCAGATTTCTAATGGAGATAAATAATTCTTTAATATTTTGTACATGAAGGAATGATGAGTGTGGAAAAGTAGCAAGAGGAAGTGTTAAAATAAAGGATGAGGAATAAAAAATGAGAGTAGGATGAGGGAGGGAGGTGGGGAGTGGGAGGATGGGAGTGGTCTTGAGTGCTGCCCTGAATGGGCTGGTAAGATGGAGTGGACAGGCTGTATGGGCCCAGTGAAAGGCGCCTTTCTCCTCTACATGATAACTTTGATCCCTCCTGTTTCCACACACCAGTCAGCAATATTGTTAAGCAGCAGTTGGTTAATACTTTAACCGAGTCCTGGTATGCAGACGAAGGGAGGGGGT
>JAJHUR010073215.1:0-68744 GCA_027495735.1 Lutjanus campechanus
CCCCTAGTTAAAACAGAACAACAGCTCACCAGTGTGCAGCAAAAGGACGACACAAGTCCACGTGGAAGTTCTTCAGGTCTTTGAATCTGATGGCTGCCTCTATGTACACAAAGAGTATCCATAGAGAGACAGTGGGCAGACAGACACCTCTCTCTGAAAAAAAGACACAGCAGGACAGCGGTTATAAATGGGCATCAGTAATGTGATTATCACCTGAAATGTGTCCATAGCAATCAGTGCAAAAAATTGTTCAGATATATTTTTGATGGTACTGATCTGATGCTAGTGCTTTTAAAAAAATCTCAGAGTTCAATCTAACCCTGTCTCGTTTTCCCCACAACCCCAAAAGGCTCAGTCCAATTCAGTTCACAATCACAAAGGAAACACAAATCCCACAAAAACAAACCAAATCAGGAAATAAAGACTGAAATAACAGCATCTGCATTCACAGTTCAATAACAGAGATTATGTACAATATATACACCAGATACTGTTGATCAGTCAGTCAGTAACTTAGTCAGTCAAGACAACAGCAAATCCAGGAGAGACTTTGCAGCATGATCTGTTGCCAAGGTAAAGCTGGAGTTTCTCCTCTTTAGTGACCATAAAATTTGGTGTATGGGATGCTCCAGGGAAGTAGCAGGGTCCCGTTTCAGGGCTAACACAGTATGTGATATCAGATCAGAGCATAGACTGGCATACTGCCAATGCCCCATCCCACATTTTAGGCACAATCTGATACTGGTATTGGAACAACCCTTCCAAAAAGCACTGTTTTGACTGTCCTCAAATTTTTTTTCACACTTTCACCACCAGGCTGTGGTGTAGTTGGAGATATTATTACTCCTGTGACATCCTATGGATGTGAATGCCACTGGTGAGTAAAGTTGGAGGGCTCAAAAAGCAAATGGGGACCACTCTGTGTTTCTCCCTCCCCCAGCTGGCACTGAAATTTCAATCTGACACCTGGCCTTTGGTCAACACAGGGGGATACCGCTAAATCAGACTGACAACTAATCCGCAGAGCGCAGCTCACTTACACACACCATGCAAATTTCTAAGAAGCAAGCCAAGTATTTGTAAATAAGATAACACAATGTGCATGACTATTGCACAACGCTTTTCACACCTGCTTTTCCCTGAATCACTAAGTGGAAGAACAACAAAAAATAGTGCAAGTTCTAAGAATTAGTGTGGTCCATAACCCAAGAATGATTTATTTTAATAGGCCATCATGTAAATATAAAGACAGCTTCTTCTTCCTTTGCACCGATTAAAAGAACTAACGTAAACACAAAGGTCCTAGCCACAACCTGCCATTTGTTCTTCATTTATAGTATGAGCCTTTTGCAAAACATCAATTGAATTAATCACTGCCATTTACACATTTTTCATATGCAGTATTTGTAATAAATATCATGACACAGATACACTGGATGACGTTACCTGTGTGCCAAACATACTGCACCCACACATAGGTACTGGCAGCGAAGAATAGCCATTGCACCGGGATGAAGAGGAGGCAAATGATGTCCGAGGTAAACGCAACACACACAAAGAATACTGAGAAGGCCTGTTGGAGAGAGGAGAGGTGGTTATAATAAATCAGCAACATATGCAGTAATAACAGATATAGGCTGTTTGCCCTGTTATTAGTAAATCATTCTCAAAAGGTAAACCATTCCCTTCAAAAAAAGCAAACAAAAAATAGAAATTGTTTTCAGACTAGCAACCAGCCTTAAGCTGTTGGACTCCAAATTTTAATCCTTTCTAATGGGAATAATCTGATCCTGGGTAATTGACCTCCATATTTCATTGATGACAAATTATACCATGAATTGTTATTCAAATATTACATTTTTTGACTCTCTCTCTCTCCCTACATCTTTGTGACACACAGACACACCAACAAACACACACCTACACAATGCATTTCAATAAGAACAGGCCACCCAGCATCAATAATGGACTCAAGGAAAAATAAACTATGATACATTAACATTAGCAGACAACATGTAGATAACCTTAAGACTAATGACCTGCAAGCCTGATAAGATATACAGTTTGTTCTTTATGTCAGATTAGAGATCTTGATCCTAAGAGGCAACGAATGAGCTTAAGGGGAAAACAACTTGTCGTTAGTAGAACTCATGTGAAACTGACTAAGAGTTCAGATTTGTTGAGGATTTCCCTACGTTCTACTTCTTTTGTTTGAGGTTTGGTTCTCTCACAATCATTGTTAGCATCTAGTGGGTTGTGAAGGGATATCATCTGACTCTTTACTTCACACCAACACTTTTCCTCTTGCTAACTAAGTAAATCAGTAATTATGTTCACATGCACACAAGAAGTCTGAATATTGGGAGAAACTAGGCAAGGCAACAAATCAATGCTGATATATCTTAAGTTAACTTATAATAAATAATGCTACAGCATTAAGTTGTTTATATTTAGGCCAAAGCACTTGATTGGCGGTGTAGTGCAGTGATAAGACACTTTTGTCTTACTGTGTGAATGTGTCCATGTTATAAAAATAACAAGTTGTGGCAAATGACTTACTGTATTTAGACTTGGTCTTTTTTTCTTCTTCTTTTTTTTGATACAAAAACGAACCACTATGCACACGGGTATTTCCTTTCAAATCACAGTCCTGCTGTCAGAGTAATACTTTCTATGTCCTTGATCTTCTTTTTCATGCACATGTCTTGTTTACATGACATTTAAGAGATCACGTTACTGCATAAAAGCCAACAATAAACTGGCTGCTTAATTTCACATGTCAGTGCAATGACGATAAGAGCAGCGCTATGATGCTGTAGACCTTCAAAACTCAACATCTCAATAAGAGAATCATAACAGGATAATCTAAGTTCTAACTTGCTTTTTTTAGTACAACATCTAAAAGCTTTGAATAAAAGGTTGAAAAGATAGCACAATAAATATCAAGACATAGCAACTCACCAGCCCCTGGTATCTAAAGGAGTCGTACACACTCCGGATGAAGAGCCAGAAAGGCCAGAGGTACTCAAACCTGAACTCCAGTACAAAGTCTGCCAGTAGCACCAGTGCCCACACCACCAGGAACTTCAGGTACAGGAAGGTACTAAAAAAAAGAGAAGAAGAAGTGAGTGATTCTCATACTGGCAATGTGATGTGTGTCAAAATGAATGATACACCTTTTTACTCTTAACAGTTAATATATGGCAGATCACTATTAAGTCAATACATCTCAAAGATTCAGCTTTATTGTGAGTGTGTGCATGTGTATGTGCATGGTGAGGGATGAATTAAGTATAGTATGTATGCTTGGAGCCTATTGCTGCTGTTTGACAGATAAAATGCCCTGATGCATTGCATTTATGAGTACCTTATGTTATAAATGTAACAGGATATATATGAAGAACAAGTAAACAGACATCTGTGAAGCCATTCTGGAAGAGGTCTTGCCCACATTCATCATACAAACCTTGGTGCTCAATTCTGATTTATTACCCAGATCTGATCTTTTTGTTCAGTTATTCACACTATTCTTAAAATGTGGCCAATATCAGACTCCAATTTGAAGTGGTCACAGTCCAGAACAAAGTCTTCACACACAGCGTGCTTTTGTACGAAAGCAAACATGAAGGCCACTGAAGTCAGTGTGTACGTTTTCATTTAAAGTTGATGTGCAGTGGAACCCAGCAAATATGTGAGCAGATGATAAAGAAGACAAAGATGAGAAGAAGAGAAACAAATTTTTAACTATGGGTTTTTGAGGAACAATTGCTACTACTTCTGTACAGGTGCAGGTGTGTGGAGGCGGAGTTAGAGCCTTGGGTGGTAGGATCATAATGTGAAGAGCTTCACAGAAACAGATATGATCCAAAATTTCAGGATGTCAAGGGCGACTTAACTACACCTGTCAGTGCCTCTCTAGAAGAGTCTGATGACAAGACATTTCAATTGAGTAAGTGACATAAAAGTTGCATGAATTCTGATATTACTGTTCACACTGAGGTCGCATTGCGAAAAAAATCTGATCTGTATCCAATTTAGGACATGTGAAAATCCCCCCATGTGATATATGCTGTTCACAGATGAGCAAAAAATTAAAACAAAAATATGGATCACTTTTGCCTGCAGTCTGAACATTGCCTATGTCTGCACTTCAGTATGTTTTTATTTGGTGATGCTTTGAACATTTGGACATAACAACCGTACTAAACAACACTATATTTTTGTTGCAGAGTTAATGCATACAGACATGATGTTGTAATTTGTTGCTGGATCGTTCCTAGTGCTGCAGTCCATGTCAATTTAATAAGATATATTTGATCACAGTTGACATTATTGGTGTTCAAGCACTGAAACCCAGAAAGTGCACAGTAGGGGTGCTCTTTGATCTCAAAGCATGACTATTTTGTGATGGGGCACCTGTTCAATAATTCAAGAACTGCCCCACATCTCTAGGTCTAGATGCCACGTGTGTAACTGGTGGCCTTTAACTCTTGGTTTATCAGATACATAGAAAGTCAAGTAGAGGTAGGAACTGTCAGGTATGGCTGGGAAGGACAACTTAACACCTTTAAATTACTGAAGCTGTACAGTGCAACACAACCTCCTCAGAAGTCAGAATAACCGACTGCAGGCTTATCAACTCGTGTTTATCGTTAAGGTTAACATACACTTTTAATGGATAAGCTGGCAATTACAAGATGAAGCTGCTGTGGTGCTAGCTAACATAAGTTACCGTATAGCTAACAGTGAAGCGACTAATTTTGACGTGGCTAGCAGATGACAGCTGACATGGGCAAACAGGAGACTGTCGGTGTTGTTTCATTAGTGTCCAAAATTCACTACAATTTATTTAAAAATGTAATATTTCTGTGATAGAGACACTGTAACATGGTTCAAAACAGGCTGTCTCGGGGCCTAGCGCTACGGCTAGCTTAACAGCTAACGTTACAACGAAAACATACCGCTAGCATACACTAGCAGCTAGCTAGCTAGGTTAATATGCTAGCTAGCGGTGGCAGTTCATTGACATCAATGGTAACAGTAAGGAAGTTTCATGTTCTGAAGCTATCAAGCCACAGGCATCTCCATTCAGTGCCCCCCGTTACTGTCGTAAGGAAGACCCCTCCGTCAGGCTCCATATAATAAGTTACCTGCCGTATATCCCCTCAGTGATTCGGTTCCGTTTTAACGGCCGTCGGAGTTTGCTGCAGTCCGCATTGCGCCGCTTCATCCTCCTCCCCTTGGCTTTGGCCTTCGAGTAACGACTGTAATCTTATCCAGTTTTCTTGCGTATACGGACAAAGATAATAAATGAAGTGCCTGTGGTTTATGTCGCTGTTATTATTTTTCCCCACTGGAAACAAAGAAATAAATAAAGGACTCTATTCGGGAACCTCCTCTTTTCTGTTAGCGCAGACTCAATAAGTCCAAACCGTGCTGTATCTTACGTCCGCTTGTCAGACGGCTGGTGTGTCCAATCAATCTATCTGCCGAGGCCTCTCTCTGTGATGGATACAGAGACAAGCCATTAACGTCGCACCGTGGCCGCCTGCTCACTTCTCCTCCGCCAAACACAGCAGGCTACAGCCAGGACGCAAGGGCCGCTGTGTGTGGAAGGTCTCGCTGTTGAACCAATCAGATTTTTGTGGACAAATTGGGCATCTCTAACTGACCAATGAAATGATAACGGAGGCGGGTTTTTTCCTATAAGAGTTTTTTTTTGACTAGCTTAGAAGGGAACGCTAGATTTGTGAAACTCTCGCGTAATTTGTCCCTTTGGTTTCTACATTGTAAATATTGTACAACGTGATCATGTTTTATAATGTAACAATGCTGTGGTTATGATCTGGTCACATTTAGGGAAAAAACCCACTTGATTAGCGTTCGGGAAAGATCATGGTTTGTATTAAAATGATCACTCTCGCGAGATCTTTCGCGGGACACGGGTTCCCTTCTAGACACGACCCTTTTCCCCTTTGGTTTATTATGAGCAGAAAATATGCAGTCATTAAGACAACATTCCCTTTGTGCCCGGCATAAAACATCCATTCCAACATACGGGGGTTATTTATATCAGGCCCTTTGTGTGTGGTTCATTGACAGACTAGCCCCAAGGCATTGTATGCTATCTATGTTTTGTTACCAGGTTAAAATGTGTGCATAGTGGATGCAAGCGCGTGCGTGTGTTTGACTAGAAAATGTGGGCTGCAATCGTCATTGCTTATAATATGATGAAGTTTATCCATTGCTCTTTGTTTACTATTGTCTCTATAGGACCTTAATAAAGTCTTCAGCACCGTATGCGACTCAATAAATAAATTGATATTCACTTAAATGCGCCAGAAATAATATTAAAAATAAATGCAGGTATAAATTAATTTATAAAATGAGGAATTCATTGAAATTTGTGTTTGTGTTTTGTTTGCTTCTGTTTATTTACCTTTGCATTAATTCCCCGATTTTTAAAATGTATTTCCCAATTTAACTTTCTTTTAAAAAAAAATAATTTTAATTAATTAAGCTTTTTAAAATGTATTTATGTTTTATTTCTCTATTACTTTCCCCTTTGATACTTTCCCCTATTTATTTCCTCAAACTTGTTTTTCATGTATTTTCTTTTCACATTATTTGATGCATTTCTGCTTTCTAATGTGAAAAGGGGGGGCGTCATTTACATCATGGGGTAACTTTTCGTCTATTGGTTGTAAGGCAGTTATTTCAGTTTCAGTTTAAGTTTCAGTTTTTTGTTTCGCCCTCTTCAAACGCCAGGGCGCCACATGCGTCAGTTGGAAGTGAGGTGCGCAGGGAACATCTCCAATGGCTCCGCAGTACGCACCAAGTCTGCGCTCCCTTCTGTCACCTCTGCTGCTTCTTCTGCAGACAGGCTTTATTGTCATATATGCCTTTTACGTTCAGATCGACAGCCATGTAAAAGAAGATGGGACTGCCTTTAGCAACTTTTACCCAGGTAAGTTTGGAGAGGGTTGAGGGGGCGAGACAATGGGGGTTGACATGTAGACATTTTTATGTTTCCTTGGAATAACACATTAAAATAAAAGCATACATTTCAAGCTACTTCAGACAGGTTCTTTAAAAAGCTAAATGGTATTTTATACTTGAATCCAGGAGTATGGGGAGGGGCTGCAGTTATTACTGTTGGGCATTGATAAGCTCATGCAGTAACTGATTCTTTAGGAGCAGATGACCTGGGTTGCTTCCTGAAAATTGGCAGTGGTGGAATGTAACAAAGTACATTTACTCAAATACTGTTCTTAAGTACAATTTTGAGGCACTTGTACTATATTTGAGCTCGTATTATGTTACTTTATACTATTCATGTTACTTTATACTTCTATTCCACAAAATTCTGTTGAACTTTTTACTCCACTACATTTATTTGACTTCAGCAGCCTGCAGAATGTTCTTATGCCTCCTCTGCACCTCAGTCCTTTTATTCCAATCACCTAATACGTTATCATATATTAGTATGGATTTAGCTACCTGGCAGTATATAAAGTAATTATAATGAGCCTGACCTTTACCAGCTGCAACAATCATATTAATCCAGTAATATTTTGCCTTTTTGCATAATGAATACTTTTACTTTTGGTACTTTAACTATACTTTGATGGTCAAATGTATGTACTTTTACTTAGGTACATTAGATTTAGAATGTAGGACTTTTACTCATGACAGTATTTTACACTTTAGAGTACTTCATCCACCACTGAAAATTGGGCTATGAGCTGAAACCCAGCAGAAGTGACTGTACTGACCAGGCCTGTCCCCACCGGTCCTGTAATTCCAGTATGCAAACATTTTTAAAGACCACTGCTTCTTCTCTCGTGCAGAGTTCCAGGATGTGAACGTGATGGTGGTTCTTGGGTTTGGCTTTTTGTGCACTTTTCTAGTGCGGTATGGTTTCAGTGGCTCTGGGTTCAACCTTCTTGTGGCTGTCATAGCCACCCAGTGGGCTGTCCTACTCCTTGGACTTGAGTCCTGGTATTACAGAGGATTGATCAGGATAGATTTGAGAAGGTAGGTCATAAGATGAGGCAGTCATTTTGCCACATTTTAAATTTGATGACACATATCTGTCTGAAAAAAAATCACTACTGAATCAATTAGTCCTTATAATATCCACAGTCTATAGTAAAAGAAAATTACATTCAATTGAACCTAGACAGACTGCATCAACAAACCTCTGAAATATTACAGTTTAGTGGTTGCAGAGATGTGCACTGCCTCTGCCCTAATTGCAATGGGAGCCGTGCTGGGGAAGACCAACCCGGTCCAACTCGTCGTTATGGCCCTGCTGGAGGTCTCAGGGTTTGTTCTGAATGAGTGGCTCCTCCGGACTCTGCTCAAAGTAAGAGACTTTCACACTTACACCAGTTCTTCAGGCCAAACATATTCACATCACACGTATGCACTACATGCTATGTACTTACGTCATCCTGATATTTATTTATAATGGTGTTTTCTAACTCCAGGTCAAGTATCTGAACAGCATCATGCTGCTTCACATCTTTGGGGCCTTCTTTGGACTCGTGCTGACCTGGATACTGCATCGTAAAGGATCCAAGCAGGGTTTTGAAAAAGAGAAATTTGATCGCAAAACAGGATTATTCTCCATGCTGGGTAAGTAGTGGTGTAGACTATGATTTCCTTGAGTTACTGCTGGACTGGGACCTCGGGGCACAGACATGTACAAGGCCCCATCATCTGTCCTACACAGGAGCAAGACACACAGACCTTGTGGTTGTTTTGCTTGTTTTTGTAGTTGCTTTGTGTCCCTTTGAGGTCACTGTGTGTCTTTTGTGGTCCTTTTGTGTTTTGTCACGCTCCCTTTTGTTATTTTGTTGTTTTGCATCTATTTGTGGTCATTTTGTGGCAATTTTGTGTCTTTTGTAGATGTTGGTGTCTCGTAGTTATTTTGTGTTTCTTTGTGGTCATTCCATGTCTGTTGTGGTCATTTTGTGTCTTTTGTAGTTGTTTTGTGTATCTTTGTAGTCATTTTATATGTTTGGTAGTTGTTTTCCATCTCTTTGTGGTTGATTTCTGTCTCTGTTTTTATTTTATAGTGAGTTTGCATCTATTTGTGGTCATTTTGTGTGTTTGTAGTCATTTTCCATCTCTTTGTGGTCATTTTCTGGCTCTTTCTATTTTTGTGGGGGGTTTTGTTGTCATTTTGCATCTATTTGTGTTCATTTTGTGTCTTTTGTAGCCATATAACAATGCTAGAAATCCTCTGTTCTTCAGGGACTGTGTTCCTCTGGATGTTTTGGCCCAGTTTTAATTCTGTTCTTGTGGATGATCATATTCCTGGGAGGAAGCTGGGGGCCGTGTGCAGCACCTACCTGGCCCTGGCTGTCAGTGCTGTAACAGCAGCTGTTCTGTCTGTGCTCTCGAGTCCCAAGGGAAAACTCAACCCGGTATGATCTGACACTTGATATCTTAACTCACCATTATGCTCTTTCATGAACGGTCCCTGTTTGCTTGAGTGAAAGGACTTAGACCTGTTAAGTATCACAAGAGCCAATCAAAGAAATCCAATCAATCTGTATGATTGATACCAGTGATATTTGATTTGTACTGAAGCCTATATCTTCACTCCTCTGTCAGATCCATATGCAGTCATGTATCCTTGCCGGCGGTGTTGCTGTTGGGGTGTCCATGTCAGCGGTTAATCAGCCATGGGAAGCCATGACAATTGGATTCACTGCTGCTGTCGTATCGACCATCGGATTCAGATACCTTAAGGTTTTGATCGCCACATGGATACCTTCGTACCCCTCGATTAAACAATTTATGCATCACAACTCCTAATAAAGCTCTTATTTTCCAGATCCACATGCTGTTTGCATTTCAGTGCCATGACACCTGTACTATCCTGTGCACACATGGACTCCCAGGTCTACTGGGATGGGTAGCACAACTCGTCCTACAGATTAGAGACTGTGATGATCACACAATGTAAGAATGCAACTGTCATATGATACACACACACACACACACACACACAAAAGTTGTGACACCCCTTTGTGATTGGTCTTTTATTTTGTAGGGCAATCCGGTTTGCTGTATTTCACATTTGTGCTCTCCTCGTCACCATGACTCTAAGTCTGTCCATGGGAGTCATTACAGGTGCGTCTTCTCTCAAGTTTCTGTTATAAACAGCCTGCTACAATCATACAAGAAGACTGAGGGTTGATTTTGAATTATTCTGTACCAACTAAGGCTACAATTAATGCTGATTTTCATTGTCAATTAATCTGTTGATTATTTTCTTTATTAATCGATGACTTGTTTGGTCCATAAAATGTCAGAAAATGGTTACAAAAGTCCAAGATGACGTTCTTAAATGTCTTGTTTTGTCCACAACCCAAAGATATTCAGCTTATTGTCAGAGCAGAAAAGAAACTTTGAATAATTTCGGACTTTTTTTTTTCTTAAAAACTTACAGAAATCAATAAATCAATTACTAAAAATTGTGGCTGTAGTAGCAACAGAATGCCATCAACAATGATTTTTGATGCAGCATAAATATTTTTCTTCTATTTTTTTTTAGTTTTTTTGTGAAATCCAAGGTTCGCATGACGTCACTGTTTTTTTGTTGTTGTTTTTTTACATTGTGTAACAAAATACACCACGAGTGTATATCACTATCGTATTATAACTTATTATAACTTATGTGTTACTATTTAAAGGGTTCCTACTCAAGTGGAAGATCTGGAGACCACCCCAAGACAAAAAATGTTTTGATGATCAGGCTTTCTGGGAGGTAGGCGGTCAAGTCTTTATCTTCTTACACGCAAATAAAATATCTGACTGAAGAGAATTTTTTATCTGTACTGAAAAGAAGTCACCAATTCTAATTAGCAATAATGATACTAAACAGTAATGTATGTAACAACTCTGTTTTGCAAAACGTAAATAAAAACAGAATGCAATGATTTGCAAAAACTATATTCAATTGAATTAAGTACAAAGACAAGATATTTAATGTTCAAACTGATAATTGATTTTGGCACTTCACAGATGTGACAGTCATGATAATATGGACACTGACACACCCCCTTATCATCTCAGATGCTGGTTTAACGTAACTTATACATTTAGTGCAAGTCTTAACTTGCATTTGTAGATGTAGCAACAAAGGTCATGGGCATTCAATGTTGGTTTTTGGCCTTGCCCTACATGCAGAGACTTGTGTGAAGTCTCTGAATCTTACATACATACATATATATGTGCTTTTTAATTCATAACCTGGGTACCAGGCAAACATTCCAGATGTTTTTTAAGCATTCCACAACCTCCAGTCTTTTGTTGCTCCTGTCCCAGCAGCTTTTTTGAAACGTGATGCAGGCATAAAATGTAAATTTACAAAAGAACAATTTTATCAGTTTGAACATTAAATAACTTTTCTCTGTCCTGTATTCAACTGAATACAAGTCAAATGCAAATACTTGCATTCTATTTTCATTTCCATTTTGTGCAACTTTCCCAACTTTTTTGGAATCTGGGTTGTAAATATCTCAATGACTTACTATCTAAAATAATGACAAATTGAGAGTTTTTCATTATTTTGAGATACTAACTTAATTTTTTTAGAGATGTAATCATGATTCTGAGATACTACTACATTATTATGAGTTAATTATTTTTCAAATTTTCTTCATTATTTTAAGATATCAAGTCATTATTTTGAGAAAGTTTCTCACAATAATGACTTGCAGGTTTTTTTTTCCATCACATCGACAGAAATTGGCTTTCATAGTCATGTATTTAGCATTATTTTGTTTTGTTGTACTATACCATAAAATGACCAATACATAATACAACATATTTTCATGTCTTGCAGTTTCCCTATCTTGCAGTGCGCAAGTAAGAATACGAAGAACGAAGTAGACAAAGTCTGACCCCGGAAGTACAAACTATTTTTGGTGCTCATTTCTGTTGTTAATAATAATTTCATACAATTATTTTTTACTTTTGTGTAAAGTAGTTTGTAGTTTGTAGATGATGTGTGCAAGACTGGGATAATTAAAAAAAAAGGAAACATTAATGTAAGACTCGGTTACTGCTCAGTATGTTTCTGTTTAATGCTGCCATGGTCGTCAGAAACTGACCTCATGGTTCGGATGTTACACAAGCAAATGGATAAGTGTTGCAGTCAAATACAAATCTCCAGTACACATACAACACACTACAGTTGTGAAACCTTTGTTGACTTCATGTCAGCTGTAAATCCGGATGACTGCAAAGTTTCAGAGCTGACACTGTTATTTCAGGAAAAATACAAACAGTCCCATATGGTTACATTCAGTAAATGTGTACAGTATTATGAAATATTGCCCTTAATGATAATTTGTACCACAATAGTTTATGTTCTTTCCACTTAGACAATTGAAATTAATGGATGTCAACAGAAGTATAATCAAAGTAAATGTGGACAGTTCAGGGAAGTAAAGCTCCCAAAATATTTTTTTTTTAATACACAAATTGTAAACCATTATAACAACATGGCTACACAGTCTGAGTGCAAATAGACACATGTAAAGATGTGCCACACAAAGTTGAACATACTCAACTTTAAAGTAATCTATGAAATTTGTGCTTAGTTATGATTTAGCCATTATACAGCAAACGATATAAATTAAACATGTTAATCTGAAAGCTAAAAAAGTTTATATATAAAGTGAATAACCACTAAAGCATATTGTCTCATACAATATAGAAAGCAGAGTGTATAAACAGTGGACATAAAGACACCCAGGAGTCCATTACTGCCACAGATCCTCTGTGCGTCCAAACTTGAAGACCAAACCCCTAATCAGAGGACAGAGAGACAGTATAAGAGAAATGTTTACTCAAAAAACCCGTGATGAAGTGTGAGAAAAGTGCCACTGAGGACCTTTAGCTTACCCAAAGAAAATGAACGCATTTTGGAAGAAAATGGCAATACCGGGATAGACAATAGGCTTTTCTGCAAAAGACAACAGATTTACAGGTTACAAAATGAATTCTCATTTGACACAGTACCACAATGAATAAACAAGGAGCTTTTTATGACTGGACTTCACAACATATTGCTCACTTCATATAGCGACATGCATAGTAAATGACTGCATCGTATGCTATGTTGATACTACAAGTCTTATGTCAGTTAACTGTTTGAGATGCCGCCCATCATTAGCGTGGGCCATCGGTATTTTGATCTAAAAAATGAAAATAAGGTTGTATATAGGCTGTGTCAGAATAAACTGGCATATGACCAGTCGACCAGAGCAATGCGTTACCACATTCAGCACAGGCACGAAGACTTTAACCTGCATGTAGAGCAGGATGCTGGTGCTAGCCTCGTTAATATGAGCCGCGCTGTGGCAGCTACATTACGATATCATGAACTCATTCACTCACAGATGCTGTGATCCTGCTCGGTCCGAAAAGTTGACACATTTGGTGAGTTGTTATGTTTTGTAAGCTACTGTGCAAGGTTCATGGTGCACAGAGCAAAACTGACACACATTCCAGTGCCATTTAAAATGCCGTTTGGTTATTTAAGAATGTAATTACCAGCTTCCAATGGCTTCCACTGGCAATTTGACTGTTTTTTACTTTTCATAGTTGTTAAATAGTCTAAATCAAAATTTCCTTTTAATCGTCAGGAAATTAGTCACCAGGAACATCCCTTGTCTAGACCGTACTATTTGTATTATTATTTACAGAGCACATGATTATAAGGATGAGGAGTCAGAGAGCCAAATTTAACTACAGCTTTTTGTGGAGTGACGGCTGCTATTTCTGTATGGAGGTGTGTCTGGATGTGGAGTCAGTTGTGGGATGTGACTGGTTTCACAGAAACAGATTTCATCCAAAATTTCAAAAATCTGCATTTTAAAAATATCAGTTGTATCAGTTTTTGGACCACATATGAAAGTGGCCCATATCAGATTTGAAACGATCATATTCCATGTGATTTGTGCTGTTCATACTTGAACAGAAAAGAACAGATGTGGCTTAATTCTCCACAATTTTCAAAACACACTTCTGAGTTGCTCAATACTGCAACGTGTCTCTAGGCGTCACACCCCAAAACTGTTCACAAAACAGCCGGTGCAAGTTAGGTTATGATGGGCGAAGCAGACAAACAGGACTTACGAGGCACTACGAATCCTCCGAACAGAATCCACATGGAGGCGATGAGGGAGCCGAAAGCCAGCATGAAGCCTAGGAAGAGCCACACGCGAGCGCCTGCAGACAGAGATAAGACAGGGTGGGTCAGTGGGTGACTCCACACAACGCTCCTTTGAGTTTGTGTTTTACCGCCTGTATGTTGTAATGGTGGCAGATAAAAATAAACGGTACGAAATGAGAGTTTAAGAAACCAGGTGTGACAGAGTTAAGATATCCAGTGAAGTCAGAGTCAGTCTAAATGGGAAAAAGCGAGCAGTTCATCAGCTTATCATACACACCTGTCTGTCCCATGCAGCCTTCACTGTAGCTGTCTCCTCTCACTTGGCCGTTTGAAACAGCATTTATCCTGTGTCAAATAAAATTGGAAAAAAATAATCACAAACAAAACGGAGGCTGAGTTTGCCTTTCTGTTCTTTTTTCTGACGTGTCATTTTCGCTGCCCCAAACACACCAGAAAACAGGATTAGTAGAACATAGAAAGCAGCCTGGAGGCAAGGGACAATGTTATGGTGGTTACTTTTTGATATCTTTTACTTTAGTCTCTCTTTCAAAATCAACACCAACTAATTTGGGACTATGTTCAAACGCTGCTTGAAGGTAGATAGACAGAATTTGTGACTGAGACTATGAAGAGTCGCAGAAGTTGCAGACGGAGGCAACAAGCCTTCAAGCATCCTGCCAATGTGAAAAAGGGGCAAAAACCAGCATCCACCCAGGTGTCAAGTTTCCATCACGGCCATCAGAGCTAGAGCCAATAAGTAACCGTGACTTAGTGTTGTCACAATACTGCAATCTTTAACTTCAATACCATATCTTAAAAAATATCAATATTTGATACCATTTGTAATAACACAGGGAAAACTTGACACAACCGTCAGGGCATAAAATTTTAGATTTTTTTAAAAGATAAATATAGCAAGGCTCTAATGTGACACAAAAAACCCTAACCGTGTTTTTTTTTCTCGCTAGATCAGGTCTTCAAAAATATCTAAATTATCTATTAATCTTGGAAATTAAGTGAAGTTGATAGCAGAAGAGAGAGTGGAGAAGTGCAGCTGGTACTGGTGTATTGATGCTGTGGAAAATGAGTACTGAAACCATTTAAAATATTCAGAATGGATATGTATTATTAAATTGATATTTTTGACAACACTACCATGAGTACTACAGATTCATTTGACCTGGGAATGAATGCTGCTTGTACACTTTCCCACTGAAGACAAACGCCAGATGTTAGTGGGGTTTTTTGTCCAAAAGGGGCTACTGAGTGATCTCATGATAATAATTCAATACAATAAGTGGGTCTTAGACAAGATAAGAATTGCAGGCATTATCTCATAACAAACTTAAGGATCTAACAAGTTGGGACATAGCACAATGACAAAAAAATTAACATCACAAGAGCCACTTATTTTGTGTTTCAAAGGCTTTCAGCCCCAAGTCATGGACCTTCTTAGCAGATGGATTTGCTTGGTTGTCATGGAGACGGTTTAGTTGTTATCATGTGACTTAAATGTGGAATTTCAATCACATGATAACTGCCGTGAAAACTAGATCAAAACTGTTCACAGCATCAAATGGGAGGGGTTACAGTCATCAACCAGGAGTCAGTTGATGGCCACCTACATCTGACACTGGAGCCAGGGGTGACCACCCTACCCCCCAATAGACAACCACCAGTTATCACATGACTGAAACTTTATACTTAGGTAAGGTGATAACAACTATGCCATCTGCATGACAAATGAGCAACTCCAGATGCTGAGGAAGACCTGGAGATGGGGCTATAAGCTTAGACCAACTTCAAGGGACTTTAATATTTTGTTGATTTTGGAGACTCCCGTGGACAAAAAACATCAGTGTTTCCATTGCAATAACCACAAAATGTAATGTCAGAAAAAATACCATCTCCTCATTCTATTTAACTGGCTAATGTACAACTCACTCTGGCTATGAAAATGTAAACACAGGCTTGTGTCATCCAATTTCATGGAAATCCAGTGGCTGCCATTAGTAATTACTATACAGAAATACTTAATCCAACCAGTTAAAAACTCCTTGTAGTAGCTTTAAGCAACACAAAATAATTTTCAGTAAACAGTCTGCAAAGTCTGTCTTACATGAGAAAGGCCAGTGTAGCAATGACTCCACAAGTGTGATAGGCATGATGAAATTCTGCCTCATCAGGGTATTTCACCGCTGCGTCGATGATGATCCACCAACCAGTGAAGAACTGCAACAACAAGATCCACAGGACAAGTATGAACATGCATGTCAAATGTGTAATAAATCTGCAGCATGGACATTTAAAACAGGAATCCATAGCTCTGCGTGCGCACACCAATAATAAGTAAGGAAAGCACAGACTATAAACACAAATCTACACCTCCCCCGTGTAGCTACGGTCTATCTGGACTGAAATGTGAGAAAAACAGCGAAATACCAGAACTCCAGCAGCAATAGACGCGATGGTGTTTCTTCTCTCTCCCCAGTCCACATTGCACTCGCAGTCTCCGCATCGGATCCCGTCCAGAAATCCTGACATGACTCTGAAAAAATAAAAAGGCGTTAGTTAGGGCCAACAATGCGTAAAACAAAAAAACTTTCCAGAAATTCTCAATCATCTCGACTGCTCATCTATTAAATATATATAATAGACAAATTAAATTCCTCCACGAACTGGTGTTAGAACTTTGTAAAAAAAAACAATGTGCAATGTTACTGTATGTTTGTGCGCAGTCTCTGTACAGTCAGGATGATGCTCAACTCCCTGGCTTAACCTATATACCAGACACCAACAATCAACAACTCCTGACTTTCGCACTAAAGCTCCGTAACAGCTGTTCCACAGCACAGCTATCGATGTGTCCACTTTAAAGGCGTTAAAACATAAACTGTATCCACACAGTAGATAAAAAACAGGGCTGTGTCGTCGGATTCTTTTGTTCATTGCTTTGGCACTAGCAAACATTTCCTTGAAGATTTCTCCTAGCCACGAAGTCGCTAAAAATAATGGCATGACTCAAACGACAACGGCAGTAGCAAACGGAAATACAAACTATAACAGCATTTCTCGACTGTACTGTCATTTTCAAAGGAATTCTTACCTTTTATTTTCGTTTTTTGATGTGGACCCCCTAGATATATCCGACTTAGCTTCCGCGAGAGCTCGGCCATGCACATGCGCAGTTGATCCACACCCATTTGGTGAAAGTCGTGTCTAGAAGGGAACCCAAAATTTGCGAAACTCTCACGAGATTTGTACTGTTTCTTCATCGCGCATGTTGTACAAAGTAATTATGTTTTATGATATGACAACGCTTAAGATCTAGGTAGGTTTAGGGAGAGAACCACTTGATTAGGGTTAGGAAACGATAATGATTTAGGTTAAAATGATCACTCTCGCGAGATATATCGCGCGTCTGCGGTTCCCTTCTAGACACTGAGACTGTTGATATTGGTGCATTGAGGTGTTGTGAACAAATTGAACTTTATTAAGATTACAAGCACATTAACGTTTCAAAAAGTAGTAGTTTAGGTATGTGGGGATTTTTATACGTTAATAGACTTGGATGTGATAAAACTGTTATGTATAAATGAGCTCAGTGGAGTGAGTGGTCGTATACTGGTAGGTCATACTGAAAGGGATGAAATATAAATCAACATAGTGTATGCATAGCTTTTTCAGTTTAATATAAAGTACAAAATATATGATCTTAACTATAGTCTCTATTATTTCCAAATAAAATGCTTAAGCTGCCGTGCACATGTGGTATTTACGACTTATTACTTTGGAAGTACGAGCTTAGCACTAGTTCATAAAGGAAGCACAGTGGATGAGCATTTTGCAGAGCTCATACTTTCACATTCATTTATGAAGATCTGCTGGACTCCTAAATATCCTGAAAATAATACACATTTGCCACTTAACTAATCCAAAGTTTATCTAAGCAAAGATAAAAAAAACAAAAACAAATACTTAGATATATCTCAAATTACATTTAAATAATGAAAACACAAAAATATGAGAGAGCAGATGGTAAACATCAGGGCATGTGTGAAAATTTCATCCATTCGTTTAAAGTATCACGATAAAAAAGTACATATATATTATTTGATTGATTGATTGATTGATTTTTGAGGCATCATAGTTCAATGAATATTTTAATGTTAAAAATAGTTAATAGATTATGTTCAAGGTTTATCATAACAAGTTCCAGGCTAAGCCTGTAATTGTATGTATAATCTTTGTATGTTTTTAGGCCTCTTCTATTTCTGTTTCATATATATTTTATATTGTACATTATTTAAAATAATCAGAAGCATTTTATTCTATGTATGTACTAAGAATGAAACACTTTCTTGATGTGTGTGTATATAGGTATTCTGTGTTTACATGGTGCAAATATTTTTTTAATACATTTTTTCTTATACATTGTTCTTAGGTTGTTCTTTCACAAAACTAAGTAGAAGTGTTTAAAAAAGACAATGTCTTGTAAGGGGTCCTTGGCTGAGAAAAAAACTGAATCTCTTAAAGAATATACATATGTATGTATGTTTTTTTCCTTTACTTGTATATAGGTCTATTTGTATTCTATCTCTAGCTCTATCTGTGGTTCAGTGGTGTGAGTGGGTGTGGAGCAACGAAATAAATGTGTAAAACATGCCAGTTACTGAAACAACTTTTGTTATCTGTGAGGACATGACTTTCTAGATACAACCAACAAAATATTTCTCAGACTACTGTAGTTTCTTAAGGTGCCCAGCAGATCTTCTTGAAACCATTTGCTGCATGGTTTGATGGGAGATTTGTGCCTGAGACATCATGTGTGAGTCACATGGGGCCTTCATGCCTCCCGCCGACCCTTTTATTATTCACAAACTGCAGCATTACGTATGTGGGGCTGTAGCATCAGTCAGCGTCTACTTTATTGTTGATGAGTACATGGAAGAGACATTCACAAGAAATATTGGAATATAAAGATATCAAGTTAGTGGTCCATTAAAACATGTTTTGAGTCATCATTTGATACGAACATTTCAAGAATTGTACAGCTACTTAAAAAGTCACATCTGAAAATGCCATGCAGGCCAGCAGAAATGAATAACCAAGATATCAGTTGTCTTAAAAGACTCCGAGCAACTGTAAGGCTACAGATATGGACAGAATGATGACGCCAAGGTATCCAATGTAGCCGTAGGCACCGTTCATCCTCTTGGCTGGATCTGGAACAAAACATAGAACAGAACAATGCAAACTTTTTAAAAAAAGCAGAATTATAGGAAACGACAGTAAGTATAATAAAATGATTACTAAATTTGTTCACAAGATAATGTTTTGGTCATTGGTCATTTGGTGATTACCTTATTATTGCACAACTGCTCCTATTTGCTCTGGTTTATTCTGTTAAGACTGCACTACCAGACTTTATCGTTGCACTACTGCTTCCATTTGCACTAGTTTATTGTTTACTTTATGCTTATAGATTTATTTATTATTTAGTATTTCCTCTAGTACTGCCTTAGTATTTGTTACATGTGATCCTGTGTTTTAAAGTTGGTGCTGCCACTGGAATTGAATTTCCCTCTGGTATCTATCTATCTATCTATCTATCTATCTATCTATCTATCTATCTATCTATCTATCTATCTATCTATCTATCTATCTATCTGGTCTGATTTTGAAATTCTGAACCCCTAATACCTTGTATTAAATGACAGTGCATTACTTGTTCTAAAATAAGTAACAGTTACCACAATTTAGATCACATACACCTTTTACCTCTGTCATTATCTTTGGCTCACATGCTATCATCTGTAAATGATTCAGTAAAAAAAAAAAAAACTGGGTGAGGAGCAATACAAATGCTCAGACAATCGCGGGACTGCCACCTCACTGTAACCTACACTTCTGATGCCACAGTGAGTCTTATTTTGTACAAAATTGAAATGATTTATTGTGATTTAAATCTCTAACAAGACAAATAAGATCAAATGACTCTGGTCAGTACTGGAATACTTTTACCACCTACCTAATTACTAGTAGTGCAGCAGTAGATAAGAGGGTGGATGAGTTATGACCTTGAACGATGAATTATAAACCATTGCAGCCTCCAGCACAAATGATTATACTTTGTTTTTTTATTCCTTAAGGGCCCCTACGCCTATGCAACTTTGACCTATATACTGTTATAAACTTGTCAAAAAAAGTTTGGAAATTTGTGTTTGGTCGATCATATCTCTGTTATCACTGTATTATTAGTGTTGTATCTTAAATCACTGGAAAGTCTGTTCATTTCCTTAAACTTCCATAAAAAGTGGTGGACACATTTAGAGCCTATAATTAAGTAAAAGGACCAATATAGAAATGTAAAAATACTTATTATTAACATTAGAAATCCTACTTAATTTGTAAAAGTACAGAAGTACTAGCAGCAAAATGTACTTTAAGTATTAAAGTGAAAGTGCTTGTTTTGTCCCTGTGACTAATATATTGTTTTATATGGAATTAATCCTGATGCAACAGTGTGAATTGTAAGTAGCATAGTTACTGCTGTAGCTGGTAAAGTTGGAGCCAGTTTTAACTACCTTATATACAGTCAACTACCTTAGTCCAGTGGTTCCCACCCTATGAGCCCCCTCAACATGGTCACAAGTGTCAATATAAATGTTTGGGAGGTGTTGGATAATTTTACCTCTTTGAACTGAACGGTTATTTAAATAAGATCATACGAGGTGTTGAGAGTGAAAATCACTGCTGGATAATAGGGGGCCCAACCTGACATTACTTTGTTGTGATTAGTCACAAACCATAAAGGCTGGAAACCACTGGCATAATGTGTTGTATTTTGCCAGCTTATTCTATTTGTCTTTATGTAAAATCTCAAAGGTCCAGTGTGTAAGATTTGCAAAGATTTATTGGTAGAATAAAGCAAAAAATAAACATAATATTCAGAAGTATATTTTCATTAGTGTATAATCATCTGAAAATAAGAACTGTTGTGTTTTTGTGACTAAGAATGAGCCCATAATGTCTACACAAATGTTGTGCACTATATAGTAGAAAGTAGCATAAAATGGAAATACTCAAGTACATCAAATTTGTACTTAAGTACAATACTTGAGTAAATGTATTATGTATAATCAGGGCTGGGAGGGTTACTTTAAATATGTATTCTAATACAAGTAGTCAGTCTTACCTCCTGTGTAGTAGCCCCAGGCATAGGAAAATCTGCTGGTCACCCAAATAGCCCCGAGCACAGATGTTGATAGCTGAGAATGAATGAATTACAAAATAGAATTACAAAACAGCTTGGAAATACAGGGGTGACACAGTCTGAAAATATGCTTAATCATTGTGACTCTGTCTTTTTTGACCCTGTTATCTCGAAGACGATTTATGGCAAAGATCATCAGAATTGCCTGTCCCTCCCACACACGCTTGACATGTGTTGCAAGAGTTGTAGTAACCCATAATATCCCATTCTGAGCCCAATTTGTACATACATAGAAGATATTAGAAAAGATGCACAATTAAAATTGTGTCTGTGTATAATTAAGTGTGTGATACATACCGGGTAAACAAGTGCTGCGATAGTCTGGAACACAAGCCACTGAGGGTACACCTCCAGGGTGTTCTGATGTGCTCTCTGGATACAGTTAAATACCTGCTCCTTGTCACTGTACATAGTGGGATACTGGAAAATAAAGATTTCCATGCGATAAATTAGCAAGAGAAACAAAGGGAAAACGCTTCCAATGCAGCTTTAAGCGTCCAGTACTGAGTTCTGCTTAAGTCACACATCAACTGTTACCTTCACATTGTACTTCTTCCTGGCACCCCCAACCTTAACTCCTAAATAGCTCAGCATAATCCAGCTGTAGAGGTAGGTAAATATGACATATCCAAAGTTGGACGGTAGTACAGTCAGAATATCCATCTCTGCTCGATATGTTGCCTGCAGTTCAGAGGACGGCAGCGACGCGCGTAAACGACGCAGTGGTCGATTTATAACCCAGTGGAGAGGCAGGAAACAACAAGGTAAACAGACTGGAGATTACATAAAATATCGCGAGATCGCCTGACTGGCGAGGATATATTTAAAGGGCAATACTACCAAGTTTATTATTATTATTATTGCAATCATCATAATTCAGTAATACATATACGTATATAATACATATGCAGTGATATTGTTAGTCGATATTTCGCTACAATATCGAAATCAATACCGATCAACTGATGTTCCTTATCTCAGAAGACGGCTGTCTAAAATCCACCTCAGCTGCTGCAAACCAAGGTTGCGTTTGATCATAATAATTGTGAACTGGGCTGGTTAGCTTTTTAAATGGCATCTATTGAGAGTACTCCCTTTCAGACAAGAGAGTAATACATTAGATTACATCAATTGCGGGATTCAGTAATGCCCTTCATACCTTCCTTCGTCATAACGGAAACATTTTGCATTGGATTCTGATTCATGCTAAAAACTTCTAAAAACATCCATAAACAATACACATGTGTTTATGTTCTTGTTGCATGCACAGACTCAAAATAACATAGGACATGTCTTTTCTTATTATCTCCACTGCACTTCACAATGGCTTTTTTAATTTGTGACACTGGGTCGGCATTCTACCTCTGTTTTCTAGTCAATATTGATCCAAACACTTCTGCTTCTGTGTTAGTGTGCGGGTGACCATAGTGGACACACATGATTGGATTATTTTGAACAACTTTGTCGGAGTCTGAACGAGCCGATACTGAAACGGCTTCCTTTAGTCCTAAATTTATGTTGACACGTTATTAGATAATAAGGGCACATGTGGCTATGTCACCTCTGGAGAATACATAATGTGGACATTAAAATAGTAACAACTTTGGCCCAGAGTGAATCGACTCCTTTCAGTCGTACCGCGCAGACTCATGAGTCGTTCAAATGAATCAACTCGTCTGTTACACCACGTGACTGGAATTTTCCAGCCGTTACGAGAAGTCCATTGCTCCCCCAGCCTCGATTTCATTCGACTGACGACGACCGAAGATTCAACATCGTGGAAGAAACAGCGTTTGTTCTTTCGTAAATATCTGACTACAGACCAACAAGTTAGAACATTTTTTAGTTATATCCCTACATTATCATCCGTCATACGTGTTTGGAGGCGACGTTCTCGACAAAGATCGTTTATATCGACGTTATCAAAACAAAGGTTTCAAGCTACGCTCGGCCTGGTAAGAAATTCAATCTCCCTCTTGCATTACGTTTTACTAACCTATGGTGTCATGTAAAACCGTTGCTTTTAATCGACCTTTGTAAATATTAAGGTATTGATCGTGTAATTATAGTGTTTATGTCGAAATTGCTTTAACCATAAGCGTGTGAATTGGATATTAACGTTAAATTTGTTGCCAGACGTTAGCTAAAGCTAGCTAGTCCCGCTAACCTGGCTTGCGTCATAGTGGAAATTTCCAGTTCCTTCCAGTCTGCCGCTGCAATTACACAACGTTGTTTTGCTCGCTGGGGGGCAGCACTGAGAAATATATTGTGCAACAGCAGCCATAGGATTACACTTTGGCCGTTGCTGGGCCACACGTATTGCTACTGTGACTAACGTTATAGCGGCCAGACCATTCAAATCTGGCTTATTATTGTAGAGCTGCAACTAACTATTTTTTTTTATTATTGATTAATCTGTCGATCACTTTTTCAACTGATTGACTGAAGTTAATTGTTTGAACCATAAGATGGTGAAAAGTGTTACCCACCGTTTCTCAAGGTGACAAACTCACATTACTTGTCTGTGACCCAAAAAATTTCATTTAACTGTCAGTGAGTAGGGCTGCAATTAACGATTATTGTCGATTATTTTCCTGACCAATAGTTGTTTGCCTATAAAAATGCCAGAAAATAGTGAAAAATGTTGCCCAATGTTTCCCAAAGCCCAAGATAACTGTCTCTACTGTCTTGGTTTGTCCACAAGCCAAAGATACTCAAATTGTTGTTGCAGAGGGGAAAGAATCAAGCAACTATTCACATTTAAGAAGCTGGAATCAGATATGACTCTTTTCTTAAAAAAAAAAAAAAAAAAAAAAAAAAAAAAGACTCAAAACAATGAATGGTTGAACAAAATTCTTTGCAGTTAATTTGATGGTTGACAACTAATTGATTAGCTGTTGCAGCTCTAGATTACTGTGTAATGTTGTTTTTCAAAAATACTTATCTAGATTTTTGTTTGTCTCATTTCAGCTTGTGTCAGAAGACAATGGCCAAGGTGAAGGAGTCCCACTCTGAAATGGCCCACGCTCGTCAAAGTGATGGCATCAATGTAATCTTTGACCAGAAAAGCCCTGCCTCATCCCGGTCTCGCTCCAGATCCAGAAGCAGCCGTAATAGCCGCTCCTCTGCCTCTAGCCGCAGCAGGGGGCGAGGCAGCTACAGGGGACGTTACAGGTCTTCATCTTCTTCATCCCGCAGCAGGTCCTCCTCTAACTCCAGGTCCCGCTCTCACCCACGGTGTCACAGACGTTCCTCCCGCTGTCGCTGTGACAACCATTACAGATATGGCCGTGGCCGCTACCACCACTCCCCACCACGCCGCTACAGGGCCCACTCTCGTTCCTACAGTCGCTCACCCTCAACAGACAGGCACTCTCATCGCAGACGCTACAGGTCCCGCTCCAGGTCTGTCAGCCGTCAGGGCAGGCACAGGCGAAGTGCAGCCCAGTTTAGGTTGTCCCGATCCCCATCCAGAGCACACAGAAGCCGTTCAAGGTCCAGATCCTCACAACGCTCAGTCAGTTTGAGTTTGGCTGGTAAGTTGGTTGAGAGAATAGTAGTTACTGTATCTGTATTAATTGCAGAGAGAGGGAGACAAAAATGTTACACTATATAATAGTCAAAATCTACTCTCAAAATTTGTGCTCCCCAGATAAAAAGGAACTCCTCCATGCTGCAAAGGCCAATGCCATGAAGATCCTAGGAGTGGAGAAGCTGGAACTTCCAGAGAGTGTGAAGCCAGTCCTGTCAGAGCAATTGACGGATTCCAAACAGATGTCACCAGAGCCAGAGACAAGGGTGAGACAAGACCCTGAAAAGACTCCGTCACAGGTGGGTGTCTGAGAGTGACTTCACATTGAACACATCACACACTAAAGACAGGCTTTTTCAGACATTCTAATTAAAGCCCTAGAAGTATTTTTTTCATCTTTGACTGGATATAAGTACAAGGCAAATGATGCTGAGAAGTGTATGGATAGTTATTAGTTTCCATACCACTTTTGCATAACAGTGCACTGATCATTTTTAACTTGTGGGTAATTGACAAGTCTTGTGCTAGAATTTTCATACAAATTAATACTTCCACAATTTTATCAAAGTTGCAGCAAATATACAGCACATAAAGCACAGTGTAATCTCTACACTTGTCTATTTCAAGCTTGAACTCTATGTTGTGTTGAATTTCCTGTCTTGTGTTAACCTTTGGACCCCTGAGGGAACACACATGCTCTCTGTATTTATTCCTGTCTTCATAGATAACATGATTGTGATCTCCTTCACTCATCGGCACCTGGGATTAAAGGGCTGTCATGTGACTTGGGTGACAACAATATGTGTTTGCGTGAAAGGTTAATTGATTAACTCTTGAAATGTTCAAAATGTTTAGTTTATCCACTAGAGATTTGCATTAACACACACAGATTATCTCACATTTAGACTTGATACAAATGCTAATTTTACACATAGTCATAGATTATGCACAAGCAATTCAGATGTTATATTGCACTGACTCGAGTTCATATAGTCTTTTTTTTGTAGAATCTTGACAATACAAATGTATGAATGCTTGAAGTTGAAATGGGTCGTTGTTATTTAGCAGAATCCTCCACTTGCTGATGGAGCACAGGCGTGTGGACTGCGTTATAGTGACTATTCCTGTCAAGGGCTAAAAACAGATGAAGAACTCCTCTCCATATGCCAGAGATAAGTTGGTACATGGGCCATGTGCTGAGGGGGCTGGGAAACCTACGTCACCATCATTCTGCCACTGTAGACAGAGAAGACATCCTTTTTACTTTATTTTGTTTGCATTTTTTATTTTATTGTGTTTCAAGGTCTGTCCTTGAAGCATTCATGTAATTGTTGAGCCTAGCTTTTGACAGCAGTGTGGGGTTTGGTGGGGGGAGGGGGGTGGCGGGGGGGGGGGGGGGGGTGCATGAGAGCTGCAGTTTGTTGAAGCTAACATTTTAATAATAATCCATGCAATAGAAGTGCTTTACAACATTAGTAATGGAAGCTATAAGTCATTTATATGAACTTCACAAACTGTCAAAGCTCACTCTTTCAGCAGTTTTATGAACATATCTAAGTGGGACTGGTTTTCTTGTCTTTTTGAAACAGAGCAGCGAGGTGGAGCCTGATGATATGCCCAGCCCAAAGATGTCTCCAAAAAGGAAAATCATCTCTTTCAGCATTAATGTAAGTTACTTACATTTTTTTCATCCTTACACTGCCTTACATTTTTCTTGACATATTTTTTTGTGTTCTAATGTCTTATTTTTTCTTTGTCCTTTTAGAATTCTGTGGTGAAACCAACTGTGGCAGCTCCATCTTGTGCAAAGGTAACTCCCAGAGTGGACATCTATGAAAGCAGGAAGCCTTATGGTCACTGGGTTCCAGTCAAATCAGCCCAAACCTCCAACGCACGCAAACACACACTCTCCACGTTACGCTAGTGTGGCAGAGTACATGGACACTGTAGATACTGTAAATATTTTGTACATATTATCTTGTCATTTCATGGCCAACATTTTCTTTCAGATGTTGAAAGAGTTATGTGGGAGGAAGTGAAGAATTCGCTCAGGTGGGATATTTTTTTCCCTTCCTTGTGTACTGTGCGGTTTGTTGATTCAATAAACATATTTATTTAATAAAAAGTGAGTGTTTGTCTGTTTTTGTGACAAATCATATATCAATCATCTGCAATCAATGACTCAATTTTGAGTCTTGGAAAACTGTTCAGGGAAACTTCAACTGGGAGATACCTCGACTATAATGTTTCAAAGTTTCCAGTACTGACTCAGTCAAGCAAAAGGAGAAAGTGGGTTGTAACTTGTTGACCAATACTGTCAAGTTCAATTTTCTAAGGGCTGGTTTTTAATTGATTTTTTACAAAGACATAAACACACTTGAGAAGAAAACTGATGACTAAGACATGAACTAGTAAATTAAAATTCAAGTACAAAATAGATGGTGTTGTAATTGGGACCAAGTATGTAGATGCATAGATGTGTGTGTACATAGAAGGGAGTTAAGCAATCACGTAGAGAACATTAATAATTATGGATCAACTGTATTAACTAACAGTCATTACTGGAATAAAAAAGAAAGTTAATGATGGGATATTCCATTGTTGTAAAAATCTTTTTGTGATGCTGTTAATTTATTTGAAAAGAAATATGATTCTAAAAATAACTAAATTATAAAGAAAAAGCCTAAATAGCTAAAATGGTTAGTCCATCTACAAGTGACACCTTTAGCTCACTGCACAACGATGCAGACAAGGTTTCTTAGGCCTTTTGTTGTCAACTGCATGTTTGTCCTGTTTCTAAGGGGTTGTATCCTACAGTCCAGTCTAGTGGACATGTAAGGATAGACTTTCAAGGACACGTTGTCCTCTGACCATGTGTTTGGATGAGTAAGATAACATGGAAAAGAAATATGAGTCAGATGCAAGTTCTCTTGATGACCACTAGATGCCAGTATTACCATGCAGAAACGAATCTACTATTTATCAAGAGGTTTTCTGGCCTGAGGTGGATGCAGAAGCCTAGTTCCAGACCTCTGAATCACCGCCAACATTTCTAATTGGTTTGGTGATTTAACTTTGATTATAGAGATACAAAATGCCAATTGAGTAGAAATGTCAGGTTAGTTGATGCCGTGGTTCCAACAGTAAATAAAAATATCTTGGCACCCATCTACTACTGTATAACTATACAGACGTGTTTTCAAAAACTATTCCACTGTATAGCCACAAGGTTCCTTGTGATTTGTAGTTCTCTGTGCATGAAATAGCACAGTAATGTGTTCACAGCTGAAAGACATTTTGACATGTTACTGTAGGTGCAGCAAATCAAGATGAATGATGGTTTCAGGGTCCTGGTATAGTGCTTGTTGACACACTTCAACAGGGCCATAATTGATTATTTATTTGATTGATTATTTTCATTATCTGCTATTTTGCCAATAATTTTCATGAATACTCAATTAATTGCTTCATTTGTAAAATGTCAAAATTGTGGAAAATGCTCATCACATTTTCCCCAGAGTGACATCCTCAAATAACCTTTTTTTTTTGTCCAACCAAGTCCAAACGCCCGTGACAAAGAAAAGCAGAAACTTCTTACACTTAGGAGGCTGGAAGCAGCAAGTGTTTGGCATTTGTGCTTGAAAAATTGAGTGCAATGATAAATCGATTATCAAACTTGTTAGTAGCTAATTTTCCTTCTACTGGCTAGTCACTAACCACTTAATAGACTAATTGTTGCAGCTCTACAGTTGAATAGAACAGAGCCATCCTGTGCTTTTTACATAAGTCAAAATGTTTGATGTGAAAAACATCTGTAATAGCCTCACATATTAATCGCTATCTTGGAATCACAGCTCCATTCTAACAGAACTCTGTTTTTTGCCAGTGGGAGTCAAATGATAATCACCATCAGCTGTCTGCTTACACAGGATTTGAACATGCTCCTTCTTGAGTAGCCTAACTTAATATATCCTGCTGTTGTGGCGGCTGTGGTACTCACCCTAAAGCTTGTGTACTTATCTTGATGGGTTCTTGGCATTTGTTAAAACTGCTTGTGTATTATTGCCAGAAGGTAACGCATCTATTGGGTGCGATAGCTATCTATTGAGTAGGTCATAAATTTTAATCCTCTCAAGACTTCTCAGGCTGATATTTAGATACATGTCAGAATCTGTTGTAATAAAAAGGTAAAATCACAGAGTTTTGATTGTGTCTGACTGCCAGACTGTGTGTCTCCTGCTGTAAAATGATCTGTAAGTCTGATTAATGACTTTGATAGAAGATAAGAAATGCAAATACATAACACAGTGAGTCTTTGTGGAATTGGAGCAGAAGAGATACTAGAGCAGGGTGTAGATAGGCCTTCTGTTTACTTGATACACATCATGGATTCGCGCTCTTAACAGAGCATAGTTAACAGACAGGTTTGTCTTGTCATTCTTGTGACTTATGGACTCATCATGTGTATGTTTTGTTTTATTACCCTATGTTTTTTCAGATAAGAACTGGTGCCACATAGTTCCTTGCAGGCTTTTGTGTCTGGGAACACTCACTGACACTCATTGTTACACATTGTACTTAGAAACAAGTTGGGATGCTGTGTAAAACTTAAATGGAAACTGATTAAAAAACAGTTTGCCCTATATTCAAATGAATACATTGCAAAGTCAAACTGATGCCTCAAACACATTCCAAAAATGTTGGGGCAGAGGCATGTTTACCACTGTGTTCTGTCACCTTTTCTTTTAACACTTGGGAACTGAAGACACTAGTTGTTGAAATTTTGAAAATGAAATTCTTTCCCTTTCTTGCTTGATATACAATTTAAGGCGCTCAACAATCCAGGGTCTCTGTTGCCATATTTTTGCTTTATATTGTACCACATATCTTCAATGGGACACAGGTCTGGACTGCAGGCAGGCCAGTTAAGTACACAAACTTTTACAACAAAGTCATGCTGTTGTAGTATGTGAAGAATGTGGCTTGGCATTCTGAAATAAACAGCTGCGTCTCTGAAAAGAAGTCTGGATGGCATCATATGTTGCTCCAAAAACTGCATGTGCCTTTTAGCATCAACATCCACGTTTTTTGATCCACCATCAACAAAATGTGCCAACAGTGGTTTTCCAAGGTGTTCTCAAACCAACATAGTATTGCTCTGTATATAAACGTCGGGTTTTGGTTTTTAGCCTTGCCGCCTACGTGCAGGGATTTCTTCAGCTTCTCTGAATCCTTTTACGATATTACAGATTGTAGATGGTGAAATCCCTAAATTCATTGTAATTGTGCATTGAGAAACACTGTTCTCAAACTGTTGGGACTGAGCCTTTCAATGATGCTCCTTTCACACCCAAACATGTTACTATCAGCTGTAAAATGTCCCAAACAGGTGTATTTTGGGCATTACACAACTTTACCAGCATTTATTGCCAGTCTCTCTTTGTTTTTTGGAATTGGAGTTTGTATTAGTTACTTACAAGCTTTTGTGTCTGTGAGAAAACTCACCTATTGACACTTGGTGTAATTTATGTAGTGATTTTATCATGTTTACTAGGCTTAATCAATGTTGCTTTGCAGGGAACTCTTTTAACTCACAGCTGGCCTTGAAAGAATCAAGGGTGTCAGATTATCTGAGACATAACAGTTAATTAATGCCGTGTTGTTCCTTATACAATTCCCAGCCAATACCCTCAGGCTAATCAGATAAGACTACAAAATTATCACAATCACAAACCCCAACACTCCCTAACAGCTCCAGAGCAGAGTCAGATATCAAAGACGTCAATTGAAGACCTCCCCTGCCCTTCATCAGTGAAACATAAACAACTTGTGTCACAGCCCTTTAAACACTATTGTTTGACAGCTTCCCATAAATTTATTCTGTGTGGTTCACTAAGGTTGATTCACGCTGATTAAATGTTACAGAATATGAGAGCATATATAAGTTTGAGTCAATTCAACGCTGGGTTTTTCTTGCACAAACCACTGACTGTGTGCCCTGTAGAGGGTGCAAAGCCCCTATATTCACACAGGTAGGAGGAGTTCAGGAACAGGAGACTTTCATGGGAACCTGTTTTCATGTCTTCTCCAGTCACAAGGCTCTCCTGCTTGTGTCACAGCTCGGGGCAAGTTGGTTCAACCCGAGATGTGGATGATAAAGAATAAATTGAATTGCTCAATTGTTGGTCCTTATCTCCTGTGTGCACCTACACTAAAACATTCTTCTGGCTGGCATCGTCTGCTGAACATGCCCCGAGGTTTGATGGTAGTTAACGGTAGTTAATTCTCACGCTCAAAATGTCTCTGTCATGAGACCACACGCAGTAAACCAACAGAAAACCCAACAAGTGTGCAAGAGATAAATGGATAATTGAAGTGGTTTATTCCAAAATAAAAGAGAATAACCATACAGGGTTGTTTTCACTTTTAATACTATACAAAGGAACACAACACATTACATATCTTACAGAAAATGTAATTATCTTTCAGCCCCAAATGACCTCAGCATGATAAAAAAAAAAAAAAAACTACCTTACAATATAGAGTCCATTTTAGCAGATTCATACATGTATTTTGGTAAAAGAGATGCATCAGAAGTCCTAAATGAAGAAAAAAACTGAAGCAGTGAACATGTCCACCGAGGTGACTGGACCCATTAGACCGCCGTGCCTCTCTCCAAGTTCTGTTTGATCTCTGCTGTGTATTTGCCATAGAAACGCTCCGCCTTCTTGTTGAACTTGGCATTCCTCTCATTAATGTAGTCAATGTCGGCGTCGTCGTTGTACGCCCTGCGTCGGCTGTATTTGGCCCGCTTCTCGATCCTGACAATCGCAAATAAAAGCAGCTTAGGGAGGATTTCATAAACCAGTATGGCCGCTATCCATGGTGTATCCAATAACAATAATTGGCTACAGGCAATAATTTTGGGGGGGTTTGCATTTAAATTTGGCAAGGATAGTGGCAATGGAAAACCTAACGCACATACATACTCAAGAGGAAAATACTGTCAATTTGTGAGCTCCCAGTCTTGATTCACTGCGTCTTCAAAGCATTGTTGTGCGTCATACTCTGGCAACTAAATCCTTGTCTAATGCCCCACAGTCGCATCTCTAACACAAGCCTTCGACTGTCTCAAATACAGAACAGCTCAGGGAAAGGCCAGGGTAATCAAAGGTGAAAGGGACTTCTTAGCAAAGTCAGAAACTTAATGAAGAACTAAACAGTTTGAGGCAGCAGTCCATTAAATGTGATGGTCACACCCACTCACTGTAACACTTAGTGTGGTAGGGACTATTTGTTTGACACAAGGACATGTACATGATTTGGCACTGTCTTACGAGGAGCTGTGCTCCAACTAGGACCCTAAAAAAATTCTGTTTAAGGTGGTACACTTTACTTTTAGGTTGCTGCCCCCACCCATGTAGATGTTAATGAACAGCCTCCTGTCAGCTGCTTGCATCTGGATTTCCACTCCAGGGCTGATTACAGAAGATCAGATAGGCCCTGGTTCACACAAAATATCCCCTTCTTCCAAATTGGCAGAGGTCACAGACTCATCCACAGATAATTTATTACGTCTGAGACAGTCGAATATTCGCAGACAGATCTGCACACTATGTTTGTGGTGTGCCAGTGCCGGGAGAAAGGTCTGACTGAACACACTGTCTTTCCGAGATACATGAAAGACGTTTGGGTTGTTTGAAATGCTTAAGCAAATCATAATTAGCAAGGTTGAGCTTAAACAGTACTGAGGTCAGTGCTGCTTTTCTTGAATAAAGTCATCAGGGGGTGGGGATTCTACTGAGAGACATTTTAAGTACGACTAATGACCTGTCTTATGTACAGTTCATTATTTTGTCAAAGTTTTCCATCGTTAGTGTTTAGCTCATTAGCCCGGTCAAGTGCATCTTGTTATTTCTGACTGGCAGCAGGCACAGACAGGAGAACAGTCCGTTAGAACCTAACCTTATATTAAGCTGGGCAAACACTGTACGATTTTAGAAATTTGTTTAATTCTAGCTCCTTCTGTAAACTGTCTGCAGTGTAAAGCCAAAGCTCACAATTTATGTGCTCACACTATACGGTCCGATCGTCACTCCATGACCTGAGTGCTCACACTGGACGTGTAGAATATAAGATCAAATGGCCCCTACAACCTGTTTCGGCTATTTAAAAAGCCCTGAGGCAGATAGAACTTTGTGTTAGAACTCCTCCCTTCCTGCCAGCAGTGGTTCAGATGAGCTCTTCCTGCAGGAGCTGGTTATCAGGGAGGTTTGCTAAGTTAATGCTGTGTCACCTGTGTGGGACTCGACCAAGGCTTTAATTACCTGCCTGTTCTCACTGTTTGTCTCTCTCTCTCTCTCAGGTTTCGGTTCATTTTGGCTTTTTGCTGCTTTCAACACTCACACACAGATTCCTCACTCTTCCACGCATTCTACTCACTACTGATGTCTTTCATCTCCACACCTCATGCTCTTTTTTTTAAATAAATACTTAGGTTTGTTTTCATTGTGATACAAAACTGGCACTTTTGCCCATCACAAACATTGAGCAGGTTTGTGACAAGTGGGAGCTTGTCTGGGATGCTGGGGAACAAGGCAGGCACGTGCTGCCTGTATGTGCAGCACGTGTCGCAGGTGGCATGGCAAACAGCGCCCGAAGAAGCTGAAATGTGGTCTGACTCTAACATGAGTTGTGCCACTCAACTATCAGGTTAGAAACTCAAGGCTCAAATCATACATTGTATGCCCAGCTTTAGTGGTACCCAGTCACATTGGGATGATGCTTAATGTGTGTGTTTAGAACGAGATTAAATCATTGGACGTTCAGGAGATGATATGGCATATGACAGTACAACGGTCTACTGTCTGTTTTTGAGTGTGACTTACTGTTTCTCAACGTCTTCCACCATGCGGTCAATGCCATCCTTTGTGGGGACATGGGTGCCGTGGATCAGGCTATCGGACGTGGGGTGGAAGTCCTCACCACTGTGGAACACCAGCAAAGGAATTAGAAATGCATAACCACAGAGAAAACCATTTAGAAAATGCCAACGCTGACTTTTCAATTCCATCATTGTGATTATGGTCATCCTAAAGGGAGATGACTTGGCTTCAGGGCATAATGAATTGGTGCATCTTTCATAGTCCTGCATGCATCATCCTTTAAGGGTGAAAAACCCGCAGGCATCAAGCTCTTCTTCGGCCTTTAAGTGCAAACCCTATAAAATCTTCAAATTATTTCAGCTATGTCAACACTAACCCCAGGGCAAATGGGGGTTTACAAGTTATCATATAGAAAATGCTTTGTGCACATGTGATGAGTGAATTCTAAGAAGATTATGCCAAGCAAATTGTTACAATTCAGTTTACTAAACTAGAAATTTCACAGTTATGGTCTTAAAGTCTCACAGCAGAAACCTCCTAATGTGTCATTTTTATGGCCTTGTAAATGGGAATGCACAAAGATCTATTAATGCCAGAGGACATTTCTTCCCATGTTGAGTTGTGTCTATCTGGATAACGTATTATAAGACACGAAGGCAGTACTGCCACAGCAAAGTAAGATTGGACAGGGATTTAACTCACCATTCCTCCCTCTGCTTCTCATAGCCTTCCATGTCTGGTCGGATTTGTTTGGTGAGCCTCTGGTACTGTCTGAATTGGGCCTCCGCATAACCTGCAGTCCATTGTGTGAGACGAAGAGAAAAAAATTATGACTGAGTTATAATTACCGGAACAAACAGCAAGCAGACACGAGGCTCAGCAATACAACCTGCGGCTGGTTAAGGGGAGATGAAGAGGCAACTCTCCTCCTCCTTTCCTCTCTTGAAGCCCCTCTGGTGATAATTTTCTCCCCAGAGGTTTTAATTCAGAGGAGGTTTTTGATGCAACAGATGGCAGCCATATTTAGGAGACACAGCAAGTCCTTTGTCGGTAGATCAAATCGGGAGCAGTTTGAGATGATTAATATCCCAAGGGATCCTTACATGCAACCACTATTGCTCTATACACTGCTGCTATGTAGCAACATTTCACTGCCTGACAAAAAAAAAAAGTAGAAAAACTTCTCAAACGGTCACATGCCATGACACAGCAGAGCAAAATAGTATAGCAAAATCATGGTGTGCAGTTCAGTTCCTTAAAAGTAAACTGTATTAAATTACTGTTTACTAAATGAATAGACAGAGGTCCTGTAGCGTGATAGGGGGGTTACTCGTGCTTGAAAAAAAGCAGTTTGATCAAATCACCATTTGCTTCCATGTTAATTCCTGACGTGACTATACAGTTCCAGAGTCAATAAAATCAGAGCGTGACAACAATTTACTGAGGTCATATTAGGTGCCAATGAGATTCATTTTAAAAGTTTAAGCACTGACAAAATGTTTGAAAAAGTGATGAAAAAATCTGAGGACCATCCATCATTTTGAGACATTAAAACACTGAGGGCGATTTACCGTAATGAGCGTTTGTGTCAGTTGCAGCGAGGGAAAGATCACCTTCAGCCATATAAAAGATAGATTCAGAAATCTTTACCCAATTAGTCACAAATTGGCTACAGGGACATCCCCTTTATCAGGTTTAAAAAAGAGAGGGAGAAGATCAAACAAGCTATTTTTTATCCAGATAGTGAGAGAGTGAGAGAAGCTGCCTGCCTCAAACGCCACAACACTAAGTGGCACAGCGCAACAGGACAGACACCGGCGCTGTTGAAGAAGAGCTGTGGACTGCTTACTCTCAAAGAATTACAGAAGTATTATGATGTGGTTAATAAATCAGGTTAAAATGAGAGATTTATACAGTAACTGATAAAAAAACAGGCAAGTGGCTCAGAAAGCAGTAGCACTTTGTGTTGTCAGCAGACTGTCAGTACTGACAACACAACACTGTGGACATGAAAAGTGACTGCACAGTCAGTCTCTCTGTTCATTTTTTTGTCAACATGTCCTTATCAATGCATAATCTATGAGTTTGTTCTGTATATTCAATGTTATTGTGATCAAGTTGTTTTTGAAAATGCAATGCTTTTGAATAGACTATGTCTCATTATCATTTAAATGACAATAATGGGTAAAAATAGATTATGACAGCTTTTTTTTTTACCCTGACCATAAAAATGATGGACAACAAAGTCTAACAAAACCTTTAAGATTAACATCTAATTGACATCTGTATATAATTATTAGATGAATGTAAAAAGTAAAGAAATGGACAGCTTCACTATTTATTGAATGTTTCAAAATACAGTACAGCTGTTTCAAATGCTGTGTCAGCCTCTGCAGCCTCCTGCGCAGTTTCCAAAACACAATTTTCTTTCTCTCTCTTTTTTTAAAAAGCTCCGTCCAGCCTATGGAAACTTTTGAGAATTTGTCCTCTCCCTGGCTTGCTGCCATTCTTCTGCTTTCTCCCTCACCAAGGGCCTGCTCAAGAGGGGATTACATAACCAGGTGTTATCAATCCACTAGACAAGGGCAGCTTCAACCACAGGTGCTTTCTCTGTGCGTATTCACGTTCTGTCTCCATCACTAGGAGACCGTTTCCTGTTGTTTGAGTGGGCACAAGGTAGCCTGAGTTTTGGTGCCGCTTTGCATTGGCTCATTTTTGACAGTTTGAGGACAAACTACATTTTTCATTCAGAGAAAAATTATTTCAATGTGAACGCAGCAAACCAGCAGAAGGAGGCGGATTATGACAAGGCAAAAAATAGAATTAGCCTACCGTAGTTTCAGATTTTTGTTTTTAACCATACGGCATGTTGTCAAGTATGAATAGGTCCAAAATGAACACTGTAAGCAGACTACTTACTTACAACACGGGAATAATTTAAAGAGCATAAGAATGACTCTGTTCCTGGCTTTTTGATCCATGTAAGTGACAGACATCACTTTTAACACGGGGTGATGAAAAGATTTGTAGAAAATTTATCTTAAGTGACTCCTACTAACAGAAACACGTTCCACGTGTTGATAATCCTGATATGTCACATTTGGGTGCTGACAGAAAGTAAACAGGGTGATGCTGCTGCTTCAGCTCATGTGCTGTGATAGATCATGTCCAGTTTGTGGAGCTGAAAAAGAGCCTAACTGTTGCATCTCAGTGTAAAATACGACAATATTTTAGATGATCACAGCGAGTCTTGCTCTCTGCAGCTTGTTGTCCAGGTGAATCCATGCTCTGACCGGGCGCAGCAGTATACAGAAATGTGTTGATGCACAATATGCAAATCGACAAAGACAATTACGTCAACAAATCACCCCAGCACTAATTGACACAGCTCTTAATTTGTGAATAAGTGAATATGAAGCTGAGGACAGCATGAGTCAAAAGATGGCAGCCATTTGGTTGTGCTTCCATGTATTTGACCGGCCAACACAGCTACTTGCTAGACAACATTATGTTGCAGAAAAAGTTGAGTCAGGTTCAACATTTTGGCTGGACGGCCCGTGTTGTTTTGCTGGAGCCCCCTGCATTGGCACCCTCGCTAGACGGCAGATTGGCTCCATTCAAATGAATGAGAGGGCTGTGTTGATGTTTTTTTTTCCATGCAGGGCTCAAGACGGTCTGAACATGGGCTCAGTCAGGTACACATGAGAACAATAAACCTGTTATTTTTATTGCGAAGACAAATTAAAACAAACAACTGACAGTCTCACAACCTCTAAACCAAGTGCAATCAACAGGTACACAGCAAACAACCTACGCCTGTCTTCACAGGAGACCCTGCCACCAACCTGCAAATCCTGTGTCTGGGTTCTTCTTCTTCTTCTTCCTTTCCCACCGCTCTGCATCATCAGCAGTAATTTCCAGCAGTTTCACTCTGTCATAGTCCTCCCCTCTGGCAGCACAGTCCTGAAAGCCAAATATTATTTTAATAAACACAAATGCAACAGACTCTTAAGAGTTGATACTTCATGAGTCAGCTCAGTCAGTTTGTGGAAACATTTAAAATTTACTCCTCTGGCTGTACACTAAATTAAAGACAAAGTGTGAACTCAATAGTTTGCATAGTAAATACTGCAAGACTTCGCTTTTTTTGTTTTACTTAGTTTTACTTAATGGAGAAATCTGTAATATATTTCCTGTATTATAGCCGAAAATGACCATATGTGGTCAGAGATCAAAGAAGCATGTTACATTCCCCTATGAAATTAATATTCCAAGGTGAAATAACCGTCTTTGTCTGCCCATTTCACGTTAGAGTTAAAATTAATGCCAAACATTTGACCAGTTAGTAAATGTCTTTTTTATGAGTCATAAGAAAATATTAGTAATCTTGTAGAAGCTGTAGTTGATCATAATGTTTAAAGTGAGAAATATGTTCATGGAGTCTGGCAAGCAGTGACACAGGCAACCACGGAAGTCAAACTCCACAGTGTGTATTTTCAGAGCGGTTGACTTTTGTTTTCAGGCTTAACAGGCTTAATGTTACATGGACAGACAACTGACAATTATACATAGCTAATCAAGACATCTGACACATATATGATCAGATGGCTTCAAGTCCACAAACTTGCTCAGTGTTGCTGTACACGGTGACTCTGTCTGATCTCTGCTTCAAGTCACCATATATCTTGGTCATCTGATCAGTGACATCTTGTCACCATGCAGAGTACTACAGAGTTTATGAATACCATACTTAAATACCTTTTTCTTTTCATCTTCAGCAAGCTCCCATTCCAGTCTAGCTTTCTTAGCCTCCCAGTTAGCGGGCAGTTTCAGTCTCTTGTCCTCCTCCACAACCTCCTGGTGATTGAGTTTACGTGCTTCATTCTATAATGGAAAAACAAGGTGGTCTATCAAATAGTCAAAAAAATCAACTGACACTTAGGCCACACAAATAGTGCTTCTTGTGTTGAGCGTTTTTCACGGCTATGTATCCAGTTGACCACCACATACACAGCTTACCGCTAGGGAAAACACTTGAAACTAAGAGTTTATCTCTTTACCAGGTAAACAACTCACCCGTTTAAAATGTAACTCTCGAAATTTTCGTAGCCTCGCTTCTCTCTTCTGGGATACAAGAGTTTCAGTTGGTTCCTCTTCGACAGCTGTAGCAGACTCCTGAAAATAACACCAGTTACCATGATAAATCCATGAAATACGATAATAATATCAGACTATTTAACAGCTAATTGCAGCCGATTAACTGTCGAACAGAAACAGTAAGGGAAGGAAACGGTTTGTGACGAGCTAGCGTTGAATAGCACTCGTTAGCTAGCATCGGTTACCTTAGCACAACAACACGAGACTGTAAACAACAACCGTGAAAGAGTCTCCACCGGCAGAATAAAACATTACTTCCATAGGACTTATAATAGAACGCAATCTGCTACAACATGACGTGAACCGGGCAATTTGACAATAAAAAGGAGAAACTACTAACCTCACTACAGGACGCCATTGTTGTGAGAACGTTACACGAAGGTAGAAGACAGGAAGTTTACGTTCATACCGGATATGACGATGAAAATAAACGTAAATGGTGACGTTTTATATATTGTATACATATATAGTTAGAAAAAACATTTCTTTAAATACATAAATATGTTGAAATTGATTAACTTAGATTTGGGAAAGCAATATTTCTATAATAATATTTATTAGTTTCATCATTTAATTGGCCAAGGATGAAGGAGATTTTATTTTATTTTATTTTATTTTATTTTATTTTATTTTATTCTTTTATTTATTTTTTTATTTTATTTTTACTGCTCATGATATTTAGACATAATTTTTCATCTTGATTGTATCTGCACAATCTTAAACTGTACTTTTTTGGAAGTTACTATGCTCGTTAAATTTGTATTCTGCAATTAAGATAAAAAGGAATGAAAAAGGAATGAACAGATTAATTTGAAGCAGTTTTTTTTAAACATTTAACAAAAACATGTTTTACAACCTTTGTTGTTTTCTTTTCTTTTTTAAACAATAAGATCACTGTACAGCTTTTCCTTTCTTTAAATTTTAGAAATACATAACTATCACATTCTTACAGATCGTAAAACATAATTTCAATAATTATGTGTTAATTATGTGAACACTATTCCGTCATATGAAAGAAATATTTTACATTTACCTGATAAAGACAAATCTATGGGTTTTGCTAATAATTTTGTAATATTTGCTGTAGATACTTCATTTACATCACAAAATTACAACAAATCCATATTTAAGCAGCAAATTAATCTCCAAATTATTATTATTTATAATTATTATTACTTTTTGCATCATATATAACAAGATGAACTCCCAACCATGTAAAACCGAAAAAAAATAAACAAAAAAACTTTAACTTTTAATTTGTAGCACTGCTCAGACCATTAAAAGCAAATCAGACAAAAACAACAATAGTTTTAGATCATCTGTAACAGACATCTTAATGTCATCACAGTTCAGGCAGGCAATATCTCAATAACTTTATACTGCACACCCCCTATGTAACCGTGTTTCACATCTCCTAATTTATGTATTTCCACTCATCATAGCTACTGCATGTTGCTAAAGTGACTTATTGTCAAAATGGAAATAAATAAGTTTTTTTGCTTGATTGGCTCTGATCTTGGGGTACCTATAGCTTCAACCAGAGGGGAGTGCCTGGGACTCAACTGAGAGTGGATGTATCCATCCAGACTTTGTCTGTCTTCTCATTTACCTTTTATATGACTTTGTGCAAAGTTCAATGGTGTCATTTTTTGTTTTACACACAATATTTTTGAACAAATACCTTAATATAAATATCGCAACAATACTGTCAGGAGGAGGACCATTGTGCCTTCCAAAAATATTAGACAATGAGATTTTTGATAAATAATCAAATGTGTGTGGATAATATGACTAAGTGGGCAAATAATATAATAGCTAGAACAGTCTGATAAGCTCAGAAAAACTACATCACTTTACTGTGATGCAGCCTTTGAAACCAGGAAAACATTTACCATATCATGATATTCATAATCTAAGATGATATCTAGCCTCATATCACAATACCAATATAATATAGATATACTGCCCAGCTCTAACACCAAGGAAACCCACATGCAAATTATATGAGGATAGACCACAAATTGAAATATGTGGCAATTTTTCAACATCAGGCGCACCCTGTGGTCCAATTCTCATGATGTTAGCACACTGTAAGATGAGATGCTGTCATACATACAGCTAAAAAAACCGTCATCGATCCAAAGCCTCCCCAGTCATAAGAATAGATGGACCTTTGTGAATATTCTGTAATGTGAATGCGGCTTTTAATGTCATTCCACTTTCAAAGAACTGGAGGCATTTTCATGTTGAGCAGATGGTATTTTGTTATTTACTCCAACTCCTCTCGATGTTCTTTATCTTATTATAATGAGAATTTATGTACTTATATTTAGAACGTCTTTCCTGGAGTTTACTGTCATCAGTTATTATATAATAAAAACAAAGTCAGACCTGTTATATCCCCAGAATAAACTAATTATTTGCTGTAATGTTGCATCAGTTGAGTGCTGGTTAGATCTTTTCATCACTGGCACCGTGGCAAAACTAATTGCCAGGCAACTTGTATTTTACAGTAATGTCTTTGTGTATAATTTTAAACCAGGCCATCCCGCGTCCTTTTGAAGTTTAAATTGATCGAAAAATACCACTAGACTAATGGAAACTGGAACGACGCATACAGACAGCAATTATGAATATGACTGGAGGTTACACAGTGAGAGGCATGAAAGGTCAAGCATAAAGTCATCAGTGTGCCACACAGAGAGTCTGTTTAGACTCCACTAAACTCAACTGTTATGGTCATTTTTTTGCTGTACAGAAATGGGATCTCATGTGTATTACCAATGCATCTTATTTTTTACCCCAAAGAAAACACATGTATCAGGCAAGGCTTTGGAACATAACCTAGGACCTCCAAATATGACTCTACGATCTGATCAGAAGACGAAAGTAAACACTTTCAAGAGCCATTTGAGTATGTTTGACTTGCCAAAATGGATGTGCTCCCTGTTTGATTGCATTATACTAATAGAGCCCGTTTGGAGGATGTAATTAAGTGGAGTTTATAGTCTTAGATTAAAGCATCCTCTAGATCACAGGCAATGTTAATGGAGTGATGCATTTTCACTGGAAACCAGATGGGAGCACATCACAGAACAGAACAAAACATCATTGGCTACAGTAATGGGCTGGGCTCTACTACTGCCATGCAAAAGAGAAAACATCTTCATAATAAGTGACTCTCAAATGAGTAAGAGAGAAAGAAACAGTAAAGTGACTGGAAAAAAGAAAAAAAAATCGCTCTGTAGTCACAGTTGCAAAACAACAAGAGCAGAGACTTTTAGAGTTGTGTGTTTGACTTTTAAATTTCCAGACATCACTACAAAATGTGCGTGACACTTTACAGTATGTCTTCTGGGTGTGTTATTTTTCTTTAATAGCTGTTAATCTCTGTTTTAATGTTGCCCACACATCCTTTAAGTTCTCAAGTATTCTCATGTGTTAACTAAACTCCCCTCAGGGCGCATTCACTCACTGCCCTGGAAGCTCTGACATGTTTTGCTTGGACAGAGGGCTGGTTAGCAAGAACTTCTGTAGTAACAATTGTAACCTCATGTTTAATGTTCATGTCATGTATAAACCCGAGGTACAGGATTGTAGCTTCCAGTTTAGCAGCAGTTAGTGGGCTTTCAAATAATAACCTGCTAGACAGAACATACATTGATTTCAGTAAAGAGAATATCAAATATTTGCAAAATAAAGAAACACCAGGATCGAAAGTAGGGTAGACTGGGGACAGCTGCAACAAGGGGTGTGTTCAACAAGTCTTACTCCTCCAGTCATAAACATGCTGAGTGATTATACTCATACTGTACGTTCAGTTAGACCAGGGGTCTGCAACCTGCGACTCTGGAGATGCATGCAGCTCTTTTTCCCCTCTCGAGAGGCCCCCTGTCGCTTTGACAAAAAATTTAATGGAAATAAATAAAGGTTAATATTTTGTTAACGTTTTAAATGTAATGTATTATTGTTGACTTAAAGTGAATTTTATATTCTCCAATTGTAAAATGTGTAGCCTATACGCTGAATTAAAAAAAAAAGTTTTCTTATTTTGTAAGCTAAAATGTGCGTCATAGCTTACGTCGACGGCTCAGCGTCTTTTCCAATAATTTTTTTCGGTGGCTAGTCTTAAGTCTCCCTAGGCTAACTATGAATGCCAAATAAATAAAAAAAACAGTCTCCAAAGAAAATAGTTGCGGCTCCAGACATTTTTTTGTTGTTGTTCTGTTATTTTCAGTCAAAAATGGCTCTGTTGATATTAGATGATAAGGTTGCCGACCCCTGAGTTAGATTGTCTCCCAACCAAGAAGACAGAAGACACATTCAACATCTGCTGCTGTATTTATTGGAAAAAAAAAAAAAGTTTTGAGAGTAATTTTATTCATGAGCAGTATTTTGGTCACACTGTCCTGACGTCAAAACAAACCACAGAACTGTGTTTTTCAACATAAACAAGTCATTGTGGGGTACATGAAAGGATTGTTTGCGCAAATATAAATGTGTATTGCTTTTTTTCAAAATACACAAATCACTGTGAAGTACATATAAGGATAATCAGTTTTTAAAACAGATGCAATTTTGTACAATAAATACACGTTGAATAAAAGTTTGTTGCATTGTAAATTGTTCCATTCTGTCTGTCTCAGTCTGAAATGTTCGAATAACATCTGCACACTGACTCAAGGTAACCCTGAGCTCTATGCAAAAACAAACAATTGTTATTTGTCATAACTGTTATTTTATAAATATTACTAAAAAATAATACTAGAATATTATTTTAGGAATAAATTATACTATAATATAAGTAAGAAAATACATATTCTTAGAATACTATGCTTATTGACAGAAAAACAGAACTTTCTCAGTGAAATTTAATGTATTTTTAATTTTGCAACTGTCCCCTGATCGTGTTGGGGTCAGTTGCAACTTCTGACTCTTTCCTTTCCAGTAAATATTGTAAATAATACGTAATATTTAATCTTCTTTACATGGTATGGGTATATAGCAGACAAATGTTAGTTCAATATATAGAGATTTTTTTGGTCAAGTCCAAGTAGTCTCTCAGAAACTGAGAAAAATACAAGAAGTGTTGAAACTGCCCCCAGCCTCCCCTACAGTATGTGTGAACATTATTGTAAGTTTAGGTACGTATTGTAACAACACTCTTGCTTTGATTAAGGCAAAGGAGTGAGAAGAGTGTTTCTGTTCATTCCTGTGACAACAGTGTTAGAAGCTACAGTAGAGATAGTTTTTATCTAAATTTGAAAGCCTAACTGGCACTGTGACAGGCGATGTGAGGATCTAAGCAATGTGGCCACTGCCATTTCAGGGATACTGAAATTAAGTGCAGTACGACATGGATCTCACATGTGCTGGGCCACCCAAAAATGCTGAACAGCCACTCCTCAATATTAACTTTTCCAGTCAGGCAAATCAGGCCTGAAATAGAGTAACATTATATCTGCAAATAAATTGCACTTTAGGGGCACATTTCTACATACAGAGCAGGCCTCATGGTGCTTCATAACCGTCTCCCATTAATCAAACCGGACATGATATTAGTTCAGTTTGCTCCGTGCTGTGAATGACATACTTTGTTGTTTGTACACACAGACATACATTTAACTGGTGCTGTTATCTTGATCTTAATAAGAGTTCCTCTAGATAGCACATTGGGGGGGTGCAGGGCCTCTTGCTGTGCAAGCAGCTGCTTCACATCTGGAACTTAATATAAACATCATGGCCAATAAAATCATTCCATTTCCTTAATTACTATTCCTGTCATTTCCGCACTAAATGAAAAGTTATTAATTCGGGGCCAACACAAACATGCTTCTCCAATACGAGGAGCTACTCCTGAAGCGTCGCCACCCTGACTACAGGCCGCTGTCACTGGACTGGAACCACAAGCTCCTGCCAGTGTGCGTTTGTGTGAATGTGTACACGTGCGTTGAGTGTGTATGTATGGGGAACAGAGGCCAAGGCGCTGCAGACATGAATGGAACACAAGATGGCGTCTTGTTTTCCATCTCATCCAAACGTTCCCACTGGTGCCAGTATAATCATGACAGGCACAAGCCGTCCTGTTTCATCTCTCTCCTTCCACCACCTCCTCCTCCTCCTCCCCGCCCCACCCCTGCTCTTGTTCTCCTGCTGCCTCTCTGTGTGTTCAACACATGCCCCTGCCACACATTCTCCACCCCATTTATACTGTACTACTCTTCCCTTACATCCACTCTCTCCCTTGTATTTTTTTCCTTGACATGCCTCCTACTGTTATCTAGTCCAGTGGTTTTCAAACTTTTTGTGCCCAGGGCAGAACAAGGAGTAAGCCAAAATCTCAAGGCACACTTTATTCATATCTGTGCAAAATAGCATCCATAAACCAAAAGGGATGAAACGATACCAAAAAATGAACCAGACCAAAGGATATAATAATACCATGGTAAATAGTCCACAATATGATATTTATCACAGCATGAAAAATTAAAGAAAAATGGTAACTTCAAAAATATCCTGTATTATATAACTAATCTGATGAGTACAGTCTTTTTATTCATATGAAATTACTTCTATTTCTCACTACTTTTAACTTAAGGTGCTTCTGCTTTCCTTCTTTAATAAAATAAATGTAGTCACCCATGAAATAAGCATGTGCATGAGCATGTATCTTAATTATACATGTACAATTGCAAAACTAAAACAACGCAGCAGTCAGTAGCAGTGCTTTTATAAAATATAATCAAATCAAAACGGTACAATAAATTGGTCATGTTATATTTCCACAGTCTGGTACGGTATTGAGACATTTTTTATTGTGATATTGCCATATTACATCCCAAATAACAAACCTGACCAACAGAGACAATGAGCACTAGCCAATCAGAGGCAGACTTCCCGGAGTGTGAGTGGGAAAAATATCAAGGCTGCATTCAATCAGGGCCTATGATGTGTCACAATCTAAAAGTTTCCAGAATCTGGCAACTCAGTGAACGGCAAAAAATGGAATTTGCTTTGACTTTTAAAGGAGATGGGAAATTCCTGCATGCAAAGTAAAAATTCATTTGGAACTTTCTGTGTAGTTGCACATTGCCATAGCAATGTATGACTGTCACAAAATCCCATAATACACCTGGACTTGTCTCACAGCACACCGTTTGGGAACCACTGATCTAGCTGGGAGAGCAGGCTTGATAATGTAAAATATAGGGTGATGATTAGACTTTGGAGTACTTGGAGAGCATCACTCTGTAATGTTGCCAAAATAACTACAGCTATATATGCTCTGAGGGAGAAATCTCAAACTCTCACAGGGTCATATGTCATCAAGCTGAGACATTCCTCACAGCACATCATTATCAGCCATCGCTGGCAGTCAAAATGCTTCCCATTGATTTCAAAGCTGCTGCTGCTGCTGTTAGACATATCCAAAGGGCATGCATGAACAGAGTGTATATAGAGCTATTTGAACGGAAATTCTCCTCACACCAAAAGCATCTTTGTGTCAGCACAAATGCCAGTGTATGTGCGCCCTTAATGAGCTTGACTGAGTGAATTATCATCTTCCTGGTATAGTCCAAATAATTCTAATATCACGTCGATCGTGACGTATAGGATTTGACACGGACGGTACTAGCTGCTCTGACTCCAGCTGAAGCTGTTCTCAGGCCAAGAGAGGAAGAGGATTTGGTGAGCGACACATATACTTACACAAAAGACGCATGCATGCACTCAAATACCACCAGTTTTGTAGTCAATGCTTTTGCTCCACCACACACAATTAAAGTCCCAATTAAAGGCCATTATGGGTTTTCCACTCGCAGCAACCACAGGGAGAGCAGCTCCACGGCCCGTACATTGCGGGCACACAGATGTCTCCTGTGTTGTCATCCAAAGGAACTCAGACTGATCCACTAACTTTATGATCATAATTACTGATCAAAATTAAAGTGCAACAACAACAATATAAACTCAGAGGACGCAATAAAAAAATAAAAAAAAGTTTGAGCAATTCCGGTAAATGGGGCCAAGAGGGATTACCAGAGGTAAAGTGTTTGTGAGATGATCATCCTGAGGAGGAAAGTACACTGAAGTGATGACAAGCAGTGACTGGAGCCACGACAGCCCATTAAACCCCCATTTACCACAAGAGGGAGGCATTTCCCTGATATTTTACCAGAAATTACAGTCCTATTACAGTTTTCCCCCTATCGTTTTAAACCATTCCTGAGACTACAGCTCAGTTTCTCAAAACTCTAAACAGAAAACCATAAACACGAAACACAAAACTCTACAAATCCCTAACAAAAGCAAACACTGGACTCAAAACTGTTTTTTTTTATCTTTCCAAAATGTTTTTCTTTTGCATCAAAATGACACTCACACACACACACACACACACTGTCTTATCAATAAGTTTATATCCTTTGCATTTTCAGTTTTACACTATAGTTGGAGGTCACACTTTATTTTACACTAATGAGACGTAACAAGCAGTACTTGGTATCAAATTACACAAAAACTATAAATAATGTTTTTTTATTCGATCTGTATTAGATTTTCTTAGAGGGTAATCAGGGACACATTCCAAAAGAACCGGACAGTAAAGTGACATCACATATCTGCTACTTGAGACACACCTTCTTTGGGTAGTCCCGTACAACTGGCAGAGCAGCCGAGACTGATGCCTTTGATCACATTATCTGCCTACAGTATTAGAATAAGTCTGCAGTCACCCATAGACAAAATATTCCCCTGCCTCTATAATTTTGGCCTTTACTTGGTAGATGAGATATTGATTTAAAATGGGGAAGAAGCAGATATGTGATCACTTTAGTTTACAGCAGCTCTGTTTAAATGTGTCCCTAATTACCATCTAATAAAGTCTAATAAGTGTCTAACAATGGGAAACAATACACTTTAGTTTACAGCACAGTTTGTGTCCCTCATAGCCATCTAATTACGTCTAATTAGAGTGTATTAGAAGCTCTAACATGGTCTAATAAAAAACATATTATTGCTAGTATTTGTCAAATTTGATCTTGTTGGTGCACTGTAAAATAAAGTGCATACTCAATCCATGGTTTAGCATGGTCAACCAATGTGTCCCTCATCTCGTCCGACTCAACTGTCCTTCCTCGCCCTCCTCTTACTCTCACTCCCTGACCTCGAGCTCTTGCCTCACCATTGACCTCCATTTCCCTCCAATTTTCATGTGCTGTGAAATTGTGAAAAACTGTAAATCTGGCTGAGAATATTTAATAAAAATGACACATTTTCATGTTTTGTCTTACTTATGCAATTGTGTCCGTGTTTCCTACTCAGCAGCAATCAGCAGTAGATTTGAGTTCTCACCACAGATAAAAGCGCTGGGCTCTGTATCTGCTGTGAAGCATCCATTCACCACCATACCCACACACAAGTTCAACATGAGTGTCTTCCCTTGAGCGGGGCCCAAAAGTGTCATGCGTTTCCGCTTCTGTGTTCCCATCCTTTTACCCAGTGACCTTAATGAGAGTGTGAGGTTCTCACTTGGCCAAACAATACGCTGTTGTAGAGACGGCTGCGATAAGAGGTGACCAGTCAACAGCCTCCGGACATGCAGCTGTGCAGGCGCACAGCTCTCCCTATCTGTCCCCGGTCTGACACGCAGAATCAGTTGCCAGATCAAGCAACCTCACACGGACACACACACGTGTCAGAATGCATGTGAGTGTACACAATCACACACACACACACAGAGACACAAAAGTGCATCCCATTCCCACCCAATTTTGTGCTCTGAGAACTAACAATCTGTTTAGTGCAAAAACTGCCGCTGTTCCTTTTGATCTTCAGTTCAAGGCGCCGATGATCTAATTCCAAATCTGGTGATGAACCAATCAGTGCCAAATATCTAAAACAAGTGTCAACAACAACATGACTGTGAACTGCAGGGTGATAAATGAGCTCTTTCTTCGTGGTCACTATGGTTTATCCTCTGAACTATTTAGGGCTAAAAGAGAGCTTTTATTTTCATGAACAAACTCATTTTGTGAGGCAGAAAATTTTAAATTAGTCATTTTCAAGGTGCAGAGTGTTTTCCCCTGGGAAGGATTTCAAAGTAGAATACATTACATACATTTAAGCAAATGTGGTACATAATTTGATACAGATAAAGTCTTAGAAATCAAGAAGTGTTACTTGAAGTTAATTCTTTCGCAGCAGCTGAGGAAAAAGTCCATTTCCATTTCCATTAGTAGCTGTTCTGGAGCTTTCAACCATGCATAAAGATAGTTATTATATATCATATACGTATAAAGTGCTCTGAATAAACGATGACAACTGGGTGTATTCCACAAACATGAAGAAAATCATGTGATATCAAAAGCTTCAAAAAGTTATGTAGTAGTAATAATAATAATAATAATAATAATAATAATAATAATAATAATAATAATAATAAGCTTTATTTGTATAGCCCTTTTCACGTCACATAGTACAGCTCAAGGTGCTTCACAAAAGAATCAATACAACATAACAACGCATACAATACAATATAAAAAAACTATATAAAAAAGTCACTACAAAACAATGCAGGATAAAAATAAATAAATAAATAAATAAGAAAGACAAAAAACAGAGCAATATCAAAACACTAAAATCATCAAAACTTGCAAGATAAAATGAAAAAAAGTGCAACGATTAAATTAAAAGATCATTAAAGGCCTACAATCTGTGACAAGAAGACAGAGTAGGCAAACAAAACCAGAGGGCAAAGGTCACATCAACAACAGCTACATGTTGAACCAAACTCACAAATTCGACTGGAAATAATAAATCTGCTTTCACGTAGAGCTCAACTTTAGTGAATACTATGCACTACAGAATCATACAGAGGATAATATTACACGACATTTAAAAAAAAATCAAAGTCATTGATCATTATTAATGAAAGTGTAAAAAAAAAAAAAAAAAAAAAAAAAAAAAAAAAATCCAAACAGGCATCACTGGCACCAACAAGGAAGAATCAGATAAAGCCATGTCCAAATTTAGCTGAATGGTTCAAATTGTGGAGGACACATGACACGTCCTCTTCAAATCTCTGCTTGCAAGGACTAACTAATTATCAGGGTAATTTCTATGACATTTGGTCTCTAATTTAGCTGTATTTTATTTGTACTTTTTAGGAAGGTTATTATTTTGGCATTTTGCTTTCATTTGACACCTGACAGTGTAGAGATAGATGGGAAACATGGGGAGAGAGACAAGGCATCACATGGGTTACATTTATGTGCCTTAAAGGGGCTGTAATCGATTCAAGAGAAAGATAGCTGATTGTTGATTCTCATTCTCAGGCTGCCAAAAATAAACTGCCTAGCCCAGTTTTTACCACTTTGTCACTGGGGCACCAAATGTCCTTCATGGTTATGAGTTTGTCTTGTTCTATGTGTATTTGTTACTTTTATGTGGTCAGATTTGTTCTGTTTGTTCTCTTATCTGCTTGTTAAAGATTTACTGAGTGATGCTGAGCTGTGTTCCAACATATCTTAATGTTTTTGTAATCAAAAAACTTGAATTACCAAAACAAACAAAAAAACTGTGAACTTTAACATGTACATTTACAACCATGTTGACAGTGACCTGGAACTGAGTCCAAAATGAAGGGAGCTATTATACTAGCTGAAAAACCCGCAAGCCTCCAACAACATCTAATTCTTGTGAAAATTAATTTCGCTTTGTCACTTTTGAGAGTCATCAATCACTGGGGCAAACAGACAGACAGGCAGGTGGTCATCAGAACAGGTAGTCAGGCACACACACACACACACACACACACACACACACACACACACACACACACACACACATACAGTAGTGATGAATCAGAGCTAGAGGCAGAAGAGGAAAGAGAGGAGGACAGAGCCATGGCACGCAACCAAACCATGACAACCAAATACAATTAATGACAAAAGCAATTGCTGCTGTTAGAAAAGGCTGAAAAAACACTTTTTAAAGTGTAAAAATTTCCAGTGTGGTGTTGGCACTATTTGGTCTATCCAGTTAGAACGAGTCTGCGGGTGACTCGCCGTCATTGAAACCAGACGCACACGTGGGAGAGCTGAACAGGACGGGAAAACAATGACGGATATTCCAGAGTCAATGAACTGTCTCAGCCAGACAATCTGCAGTGATGTAGGGTTATGTGTGTGAATGAATGAGGTGTTTCCCCTAATGTGGCCTATAATCTGACCCTCCTGGGAGGAGCAGGAGGAGTGCCGTGGAAAATATTCAGACTGGAGGTCCATTTTTAAATCTTGTACATGCAGGGGGAAAAGAGAAGTGCTGTCGACCAAGAACAAACAAAAACACAGGAATGTAGAGAAAGAGTAAAAGGGAATATCTGCAGGAATGGAAAGATAAAAGAAAAGAAAAGGAGAGCATTAGGCAGAACAAGCTTGAGCCATGTGTAAACAGAGTATATAGAAACCAGATATGGCCAATCCTAAAGGTAATATACAGAGAGAATGCGTTTAGCAGAGTCCATTAAAGCCAAAAGTCTCTAAGGGAACGCTTCTAGCCAGACATGGGACTCTGATGGAGGTAGCCAAGACACTCTAACTCCAGGTTAGCCTCTCACTCTGAGTAATGGACCAGGGTGTTTTCAGACTCCCATGGCCCCTCGCGAGCCCCGCCGAGCCCCCGTGATGAAGTTAGAGAGGCAGCAGCAGCGCTACGGCACAGAGACAGAATGAGCCATGCCCGTCTCCTGTTGCTGTTGAATGTAATTTCGGATCGTATTGCAGCGGAAGCACAACTGACAGAGGAGGAATCTATCGAATTCAGCTCAGACATCACAATAATATTGAGTCTTGTTTATAAACACACATTGAGGATGCTTCGGGAGTATCATTCGTTTGAAAGCCCCAGTGCTGAGTCCTGACAGCAAACCCTAAAAGAGGCGCTGAAATGGTGCCATTTGATCAGGCTGCTGTAAAACTGTATCAAGAGTAAAATATGTGGATATTTTTGTTCTATCACATGTCATTCATTAATTTAACTCTGTATTTGTGATATTTGTGACTAGGGATGTCAGGAGAACCAATGCTTAGGTACTGAGTCAACGCCAAAATCCTGAAATTGTGACATTACTTATTTTTCTACATTACCGTATGGGCGTGCAATTCTTCTGGACCTGACAGGTGCTGCATATATACCTACAGGTGTTTTAGTCTTCCTTTAAATGTCAAAGGAAGAAGAACCTGTCGACTCATTGAATAGAAAAACTGTAAGTCGTGTACAAAAGTACTTTGGATTTGAGGCGGATCATCAGGGATTTATAATAAATTAGCGAAAAGTAATATGCAAATGGTCCCATCCAACCTTTCAGAGGAGAAAACACTTTCAATTTATCAGAGCACCTCAAAGACAGGCATCCAGATTTATTTAAAAAAAATCAAGTGAGTCATGCTAACGTTGCATTAGTGATCACTTACAACTAGCATTGCTGTGTAGCCAACGATGTTTCACAACGTTTGCAAAATCTAACTGCTAAAGGCTACCCTATTTAGGCTAACATGATCTAACTACAGTACCAGGCTCTGTCCTGACTCATTAGTGTTCAGTCTATGTCATCTGTCATTCAAATATAAAGTCAGCATTTTAAATTAATTATTCTGGTCTAATGCTCTGCCACCATATGAGTAAATTTAGACCACTGTTTGCACTTTGAGTTCAACTTCTAAGTTCAGCAGAAGAAATGTTTTTTGCAATCATGAGAATCGTGGAATTTCACTGGTATTGGTATCGACAACTCAATTTCTGGTCTGGTTCTGACATCCCTATTGTGACAAAAAGTCCACAGCCATGCTAGCTGTGAGACTGTGCTTAGGCACAGGGGTCGGCTAAATGCTCGCTAACATGCTCAGTGACAACGCTAACATGCTGATATTTAGCAGGAACACTGTCTGATATTTTCATCATTTTGTTTTGTCATTTTGCATGTTTGCATTTGCTAATTAGCATTAAACCAAATTCAGCTGAGGCTAATGGAAATGTTGTTGGTTTATGACTAAATACGTGCAAAAAAAAAGTACTGGACTTTGACCAGATGATAGCACTAGATGAAAAGATTAGTGATTCACCAAACAATACATTACCATTCCAATTCATTCTGAGGGGAACGTGAAGTGTGCAGGTTTTATGCCAATTTGTTCAATAGTGAAAACTTCATGGTGGCATTCATGAGTGCAAAATTATACCAAAAAGTGGAAGTGCAAAGTTAGTATGGCAGGAAATTTTTCATTTAATTATGATGAAATGAAAGTGCCATTTTCATGCTTAATCATGACCAATAAATCTGTTCTTTCAATATAAAGCTCATTTTACATCGCACTGTTATATACATTATAAACATTTAAGAAATATGATAGATGAGCAATTCCTTACGTGTTCATAAAAATACTTAACTCTAGAAACACAAAATATAAGGACTTACATGTTGACAGTCTTCTTGTCAATTTGGCATCAATATAATCCACAAAGATAAACTGTATTTCCGTACAAACTTTCAATTTTGGATTTTGTCGCCTCAGCTTGGTGATGCCATTTTAGTGGGAGAAGAATGGGGGGCATGAAAGGCGAACTGTTTCAAAAAAAGATTTCTCGCTAAGATGTGCTAGTTGGTGGATCAGACACACAGTGAATAAAACACTGACTCATAATGCTCTAACTCACCGTCTATCATGTGTGTCTGATGGAGGTTTTTTTAGGCCGTTGCCAAAGTAACTACCCACTTTTGCTCTTCCTGTTTGGTGCCAGAAAGAACACAGCCACCTTTCGATAATATTGATTTTATCTGAATGTCAAGACGTTTGCTCCCCCAGGTCTCATAGTGGGGTTGCAGCTGTTTCATTTGCTCCATTGCTCAGGGTGACCAGATCCTATCAAACCACATGTGAGACAAAGAGTATGTTTGTGTGGGACAATGTGGGACACTTTATCAGTGCCGAAAGGTAACCTAAAATTTTGATATTGAAAAAAAAAGAAGAAAAAAATCTATTCTGTCCCTTAGTTGTTAACATCTCTGTGCTTTGCCCTCTGGTTGATTCCATTGCACACAATAGACAATAGATAAGTTGTTTCCCAGTTTGTTATCCCCACCAGGGGATCATGCAATCGCTTCAGTGTGTATGTGCGTGATCAACAGACCTGCATCTTGTCCTGAGCTAATCTCGCATCCGGACCGTCAAATTTTTTGTGCACATCCACTGCATGCCATAGCTGTAGCTCATTCATTCACTTATTATGACGAAATTACACACAAAAATCAAAGAGGATAAAATGATGAGGTGATGACATTTTGTATTTAAAAGGTCACAGGTCAATTTCATCTGTAGGTTCATCTATAAAAAAAATTATTCACTGGTATGATATGACATGTATAGTGACTTTCATTTAGCTAAAAAAACAAACAAAAACACTTAATACCCTTTATTAGTCCTTCAAATTTACAGATTAATATAGTGGTAAGTTCCATATTAAATGGCGTCAAACTTTTCACGACACTATACGAGTCTGGGCAGACATGGATGTAAACTGTAACCTGACTGGTTAGTTGAGACATTCACCTGTGAAGCAGTAATTCTATTCGTTGACAGCTCTGTTTTCTACAACCATTGATAGCTGATTTCTCTCTCTTCTTAACCAGCTGCTAGGGGACACAAGTGATTAGCACCTGCTTCAGTTTGCAATGTTTCAGCTCAGGATGATGTATGTGAAGGCCATGTTTTACTTTAACAGAACTTTTCAAGTCTCAGCTGGTTACATCTGGCAGTTATGATGACACTGCAGTAGGAGCTTCACCATCTGTTGCTTGGTAGGCATTTCCTTTTCTTTGTGTTTGTTTGCATCATGTTCAGCCTAAATCTGCATAGCTTGTGACTTTGTGGTGACACATTTTTTTCTGTTGGGCGTTGGTGGCAGATTACCTGATGCATGTTTGCGCAACATAATCCTCACTGCCACTGGATAAAAGCCACACAAGCATCTGTCCTGCAGCAGTTTGACTTGACAATTAGAGCCAATCAAAATGTGGGACATGGTCTCAATATGTGGGACGTGGGACAAGGGATAAATATGCTGTGCAGTCCAACATAAAGTGGGACACCTGGTCACCCTGGTCTGTGGTGGCATTAGAGGAAAAGTTAAGGGATTATCAAAGTCATCAGGATTCATCATAATGAGTGTCTTTACAAAATTTCATGGCAATCTATCTAACAGTTGTTGAGATATTTCAGTCTGGACCAAAATGGTGGACTGACCGCCTACTAGAGGCTAAAAATGAGATCAATTAACCTTCACCTGACAAGCGAGACAAATCCTCCCTTTCCTTTCTTGTCATTCATTGCGCCCCCATGTCTTTTCCTCAGCGGTTAACCAATTCTTGGCTCGTTCCTCCAAGTGCGACGCCATCGCTATTATAATGCCATCATCCCTGCCTGCCAAGCCATAGCGAATGATGTCACTTCCACCCTTGGTCATGGTGGTTTGGGTTTGGCCACTGGTGCATGTGACAATTTGTGCCCTACTAGAAAGCCCTGAAGCTTCCAGCTTGGCGGGAAGCCACAACATCCACACCCTCACCCACTTTCACAGCGAGACACTCAGTGATGCAGCTGAATGTTTTAATTCACTAGAGAGCTTTTGACTATGCCCTTATTTCTCTGCTCACTTTAATACTTCCATGTTAAATATCCAGCCCCCTCTCTTTTTCTGCCGTCATGCTGCAGAGCATCTCCGCTCCTGTCATTTACCCCGCGGCTTTGTAGTCGTGTTGCGAGGCGGAAAGGAGCAGGGCAGGGCGAGGCGCAGGCCCAGCGGTGGCTGATGTATGGCTTCTGGAGAGGAAACACAGTACAGGCGATGAGAGAATGTGGAAATGTACGCATGGCATGATGCCTGCTGGGCCCAGCCCACTCTGCACTGTGTTTAGAAGCTGCCTTTCTTCTTGTGCCAGGTGGGCGGGGGATGAAAGAGGGCACTGGCGGGGGGGCTGGTGGGTGGACACAGGCCTGGGATCAAACAGCAGAGAGGCAGTGGAGGGTGACGGTGGTGGGGACTGGTGGTTGTTGGATGAGTGTGAGGAGTGGTCAATTGACTGAACAGTTTTAATACTTATGTGATTAATTACTACACCCCCTCATCTCTGGTTTTGGGATATTACCGAGGCCATTAACGACCCATTCATTAAACTCTTAGATGCTGTGTTTTTTTTTCCAGTTCAATGCGCCACATGAGATTCCAATATAAGCCTCCATAAGTTTTTTTTTTATTTTTATTTTTTACAAATAATAATGAATTTTGATGCATTTCCTTGTCATCTATGGTGTGTATCAGATTTTCACACAGTCAGAAATTAAAAAAGTCTGTCCTACAGTTTCGTTAAAAATCCCAGCACACCACAGAGCGTCTCTCCTCAGGCTGTAGCAGTGCTGTCATCCACTGCAGTGCTTCACCTGCCCTGCACGCTCCGCACTCCTTCACACAGCGAATTAAGGGTTTATTTCAATGATGTTGGTGAATGGTGATGTTGGTGAGTTTCTTTTTTTTTCTGTCAAGCTTGAAGATGATGATGATGTGAAATTACAGTTTTGCAAAGGGAGTCTGGTTAGATTGGTGGGAACATTTAAACAGCTGTTTAAACAAAATGTATCATACTCTTTAAAAAAAGTTCTCTCACTTTACTTTTCCATAATGTCAGAGGACAAAAACATTATCAGCCTGTCGATGGCAAAAACAAGCAAGCAAGCAAGCAAGCAAGCATCACCTCCGCTCCGCTGCTATCATCTCTTCTCCTTTTCTATCACAGTTAGTTTTGTGCTTTGTGAAGATTTGGTTTGTAAAGTTTACAGCCTGCCATGCTGTTGCACTGCTCTGGGTACAATGACACAGCTAAAAAAAACGTTTACCAACCACTCGTTTCACATTTTTCTTCTCTCATAAGTTAACCACCAGTGCACGTGGTTGTCACATGCTGTCACAAGGAATTTTTAGTGTCTAAGACAGCAAATATAAAATAATATTTATGTATCCCCATGTTTTTTTTGTTTTTTGTTTTTTTTAAATTTATTTTAGAGAGGACAGTGCACATTCATCATACATTTCTGTAGATGTGCCGGTGTTAGCCAATGGCTAGTTTCCAACCGTAGTCCTCCGGCATGGTGTTAAAAGCCATTAAGACAAGCAGGGGTCATAATACATAAAAATAAAAATAAAACAGGGACATGGGAGATAATTCTTCACTCAAAAATGCCTTATGCCTTGCAGTTATCGGTTCTATCTTGCTGCTGTAAGGCAAACTGAAAAAAATAAAAGAAAAACAAATGCTCAAATGGAAGAATCTCAGTCAACTGAGGTATTTCAAACTGGTGATTCAAATCTTCAAGTTTCAGGGGACAGCCCTATTGTGATGTTTTAAATTGCTACTCCATGTGTACTAGCAAAGCATATTTTATGAAGTATACCACTTTTTCCACCATGACCGATGTCTGTAATTTGCCAATCATCAGCGTCACTGTTCAAACTCTGATTCTGTATACTGTATTTGAGGTTGGGAATTTCACATACATACTTGCAAAGTGACTAACAGCAGGGGAAGATGCCTTGTTGTCCTCATAGTGTCTCATTATCCCGACCCTTCCAGCTCAGGCGTGTGGGTTCTTAGCGGGGAACCCTAGCCCAGAAGTGGTGAGGATGGGACAAACCAACCACTGCTCACAGGCTCCGGCCGGATGGAGAGGGAAGAAGACAACACTCGTCATTTGGAGGTTTGGGTCTGATTGCTTCCCCTCGCGAGGGACTTAAATGTCCCCCCTGGGAATGCGGTCCTTTTTACACCCACGCCTGAAGACACAGAAAGGCAGAATGTGGTGTAAAAATACAAAAATAAGGAAGAAATACGAACAGTGAAGTTTACACTGCAAAACATGGTCACTGTCATGTCTCCAAGAAACAGCACGAATAAAATATGTTTGATTTGAGTCTATAAAAAGAGTCATACATTATACTGTGGGAATGGGTTATGAAAGTGACTGGGTGCTCATTATGGTGGTGAGGAATTTAGAAGAATCTAATTTTTCAATTATAGTTGAGGCCAAAGGTGAAGGCGTGTAATTTTAGCCTTTTAGACATTAAAGCAGCTATCAATCAACATTTTTATATTATCACTACGTCACATGATGATGATGATGATATCCCTCAACTATTCAGAACTTAACTGCACCTTTCAGCTCAGTGTTTTGGGTTTTTGCCATGTCATGTTTAGGGTGTAGCAAGCAACTCTTTCCAGAGAAAAGGTGCAACTAACTGACTGTATGCATACATAAATCATCCACCTGCCACCTACCCAAACTTATTATTTTCTCTGATTTTGAGAGCTGCATCATCCTCTACCCATCCTGTAGGCTATATATTACCTTATTATTACTAATACCTTATTACCAGAGCTTTTGGCTGCTCTGTCCCCTGCCTCTGGAACTCTCTCTCACAAGATATTCACAGTTTTGACTCTCTTTCCACCTTCAAATCCCATCTTAAAACACACCTTTTTAAACAGGCATACTCTGTCTGACTCTGTCTCATTTGAGTTTTGTATATTGTGTATTTTGCTTGTTGTCTGTGATTGTAAGATGTCATTGAGTGCCTTAAAATGCACCTTTAAACAAAATGCATTATTATTATTATTATTGTTAAGGATCACAGGAAACTCTCCAGAGGAAACAGAATTAAATAATGTGCTGCTGTGCTGTTGTGCTGCTGTGCCTTGTGCGTAAACGCGCACACTGTGCGCTCACTCACAATCCACCCACTATTAATGAGAATTTAATCGGCCCACCAGATCTGTGGAAATTACTACAGTGCCCACAGTTGTAACTGTGTTCCTCTCTAGTGAAGACAGAAAACAGAACTAAAAAGAGAGTGAATGTTGGTTATTTGTTGCTCTGTATACTGTGGCTGTGTATAAAGGCAACATAGCAACATATCACCTTATCAACATATCAACATATCAACTTAAAGGATAATAATGTCCATTCACTGCTGCCTCCAAGTGGCCAAAAACGAGTTACTAAAGGTTTAAAATGTGTACAATCCAAAAAACAGCTCAGTTGAAGTTGAATTGGTGTTTTGGTGGAGGTTACATGCATGACAGAAATGTCAGTGTCTGTCAATGATGGAAACCAGACATTGTTTAGGGGACTTCTGAAACTGAACCATGTTTGAAAGCCGACCTTATTTCATAGAGAAATCCACGCGTTGGAATACATAATCAATGTAATTTTTGTCTTACTCTGCTATGTGCTCTTATAACCTCCTTGCCCACTCGCCCACCCCCTGGTTTACACTTGAATGCACTCGCTTTATTGGCTCCATCGTTCCTGTTCTGAAGCAGTGGGGCCTTGCCAGTCGTCGTGGTTACTATAAAAACTAATCATTTCAATTTCCTTGTATCTTATTTCATTCATTTACTTTAATCACGGTGTATGGGAGGCGCCAATGTTTCCCCATGAGTGGCGTCTGCTAAAGAGAGCAGAAATTTAGAGCGGGCCGTTTTCAGCTGGCACTGGGGCAGAGACATCCATACTACTGTATTTAATGACTGCGCTGGAGTTCAGGCGATTAGAGCTCATCTTAGAAGAGCTGCACGCCCTTTTGATCTTTGAATCCTGCAAATGAAGTCAAGGGGAGAGACAGAGACGAATCACCTGCGGTTTTGGAAATCATTTAGAACGGACTGGCTTTCCAAACTGATAGGGGGTGAAAAGGGTTTGATCTTTGTTAGATCGACTGCTTGAGATTCCCTATCTGTCTTTATTTCTCTCTGCGAGCGTGTGTGGGGTAAAAAAGAAGGATAGAGAGAGTGGCTTAGGTTTCTCATATACATGAATTCTTCCAGACTGAAAAAAATGCAATACTAAAACAATGTAAGCATGAGGCCACGCTCATAGAAATAAGGGTTCCAAAAGGGCTGAGGTTCGACCCAGAACCATTTGCCTCTAAGAAACTGTTTATTGGAGAGAGGGTTTGTTGAGGATTCTAGTCAGAACTCTTTTCATCCAAAGAACCCTTTTTGGAAGAAAGAGTTCTTCAAGGATTGTTCAAACCCCGAGTGTGTTATAGATAAAACCCTTGGGATATAATAGGACTCTTGGTAGAACATCCTAGGTGAGTTCTATATAAACCCCTTCGAATATAAAATGGTTCTTGGTAGAACCTCCTCGTTGGGTTCCAGATAAAACCCTCCAAACATGAAACGGTTGTCAGTAGAACCCCTTGAGTCAGTTTCAGATAAACTTTGGAATATAAAAAACGTTCATGGTAGATCCCTCTGTGTGTGTCCTTGTTAGCACCCTTAGAAGTTGGATATGTTCTGGATGAAACACCCAGAGAGGGTTGTAGGTGGAACCATTACACCATACATGGGTTCTCTGTCGAATAGTTCTAGGTAGTACTTTTATAAAAGATTCTATTAGGAACCAAAAAGGGTTCTCCTATGGGGACAAGCCGAAGAACCCTTTATGGTTCTTGTTAGCATCTTTCTTCGTAAGAGTGCAGCAGCATGTGGACGATTGTGATCAGTGAACTGCTTGGCACTGTGGCAGTCGTGGGCCAGTGAAGAATTATGGCCTTCGTCTGCTCCATTAATTAACAGCCATTCAGACAGGAAACCAGAGCCAGCACTCCAGTCTGCTTTCATGTCTCATCCCATTTGCTTGCAGAAACCTCATTTTTCATTATTTACTGTATCACTTCCAGATTGATGATCATCAATATTGTGTAAATGAAGGGGGGGGCGAGACCCTTTTGGAAAAGGTTTGAAGTATATAATAGTTTGCTGTTGAAATATTGACCTGTGGTATGTGTTGTTAGTGAAACCCTCAGTGCGCTGTCACAGCATGACATTAAAAGGTCGGCCTTGTACAGCCACACGTCCAGGCGTAACAATAATGAACCTCGGGGACTTTGAGAGCAGGGGGAAAGTGGACCAAGTGTTTTATGATCTGGCAGCGCCGCGGACAAAGCAAATAATCGCCAGACACAGAGGAGCAGGTAGTTTCACTTAACCTCTGCTCAGGGCTGAGCGTCGACTTAACTGGAAGCACATGGCTGCAGAGCACGTTAGACAGAAGGAGAGAGAAACTGATTATTCGTAATAACTGACCTACCAATTAAAGATCCTTCATTGTGCTGAGGTGTAAGGCAGAGACCAACCTAATGACACTGTTAACCCACAGTAGCTGGCCCTGTGCTGTGTATACAAGCCTACTGTAGACAGTTACTCAAGTTACTCTGGCCACACAGCAAGTGGTAACACACAAAAGACTTGAGGAAGTCACAACTCTGGTTGGTGCCTCGGTGTACCTGAATGGTCAAATGGAGGAGAGAGCATACATCTCGTGGACTGTGGTCTACTGTTTACTGGATGTCTGTGGCCTGTGGCTTTGTCTCCCTCCCATTAGTGTGTTTGGTGTTGTTCGCATGCCGACTGGCCCTACGGTAAATGCTCCTTATCGGTCGGCCACTCGTGAGGGCACTGCAGCCGCAGAAAACCCCTGAGAGGATGTTGGATGGATGAGGTGTGTACATTGAGGCAAGTGAGAGAATGTGTGTCCAGTGGGCATTTGTCTATTGAACAGACATTAAAAAAACAACACATGGCGGCAGGTGAACAGATGTTCAGATAGGTTCAAAATGTAAAGTTTTCTCACTGACTATGAGAAGACATTAATTATATTAAGTTCCGGTGAATATATAATATGCCTGAGTGCTTGTGCATGTGTTAGGTAACAGCATGAAGCACAATTTCTTCACTTTACTTTGAACTTCTTCCATTACAAAGTCCCGAAGCCTCGTGTTGGCAGCACACAGCCTTTATAGCAAATGGTTTGACATTTTATATGAAACATTAAATGCACCGAAATTCCGTCTTTGTTTAGGCCAGCGTTCCCCTGGCAGTGAAATATAACTTAGGAAAAATATCTTTGCATTAATCAATATTGTTTCTCTTACAGCCTACAACTGAACAAATTGTAATAATCATTAAACAAGTTTGTGTTTTGTGATACACTGATGTTGTAACCTCATTAGCTGGTTGAAAAGAGGATGAAAAAAAGTTTTAAACCAAATGTCAATCAGTTTTCAACAACAAATCAATGTTGAAATCCCAGTTGGTGCTCACTGGGTGTGCTCAGGCATACCATTCAGTGTACATACATGTGCGCATGTCTAATGACATTATATGATGATATTGTGTATGACTGTTTGAGTGTCTCGTGCTGAAGGGTCACGTCCTGCAGCCCCGACCATCCATCTTGCAGGCCTGGAGCTGCCTGCCGCACTACCCAGGTTAACTTCTTCTCTGGCCAAGCGCCACTATCAGGTTCCCCCATGTGGTTCCACTTAGACCGCCAGGGGCTCCAGCTCCAGTCTGCAGACAGCCTCTCAGGCCACAGGGTGGGAGCGGTGCAGGGGAAGGCCCCTCTGACTGGATATGCAGCAGGCTCAATAACCCACATCATGGCATACACACCTCATCGCTAGCAACTGGTGCCTCATGTGGCCTCTCTGGTGCCTGACTGCCCTAATGGAAAGTGTTACCGGCCACTGATCATTACTGGGCTCCTTCGCTTACTTGGAATGATAAGATAGGTCAAAGAGAGGCAATCTGGTTGTTATTATTTATTTTAAGATGAATGTATCAATTAAATTATATGATCTGGATGAAATGCTTCTTTAACTTTAGTCAGACTCGGCAGCAAAATAAAAATTCAGAGGAGACATTTTGCTAGAGTTATGATTTATGAGACCAATGCACAATTTGGTGGTGAAATTACAGCCTTCTTATGACACACCCTACTGTATAGTATGTTCCCAGCTCCTTCTGCCTCAGCACACAGTAAAAGCCCGTCCTTCTGTCTCAGCGTCCCTCCATCCCTCATTGTCCCCCCTCCACCACTTACAGTCTATCATTGTATATTTTTATTGATGAGGCCTGACAGCACCCCAATTCCAATATAGCTTAGGACATTTGATACACACACCCCACCCTTAAAAACAAAAAAAAAAAGAAAAGAAAAATATTCCTCAGTCTCCCTCTCTCCCCGAGACTCCACTCCATAACAGCAGGCCTTAATTTCTCTTTCCAGTCATGGAATATGATAATTTTCTTATTTGCAAGAAATATCAATTGCTCAAGGCGGACACATAATCATTGGGGAGGAAAGGAGAAGCTACCTGTGTAATGTGCTTAACAGGCTAACCCATTTAGCCACAGGCGCTGTTTGAAAATGAGAAAGTGCTGATGGTCAAAATCAATTTTCTCTGTGTCCAAATTACTCCCTGCCCGGCTTAGAATTTCACCTAAATGGCCAAACCTTAAAACACTGATACTAATTCTATCATATTAGAGCCTGGTCATATACGTTGAAGTTATTGCTAATGCTATTTTGCTGTATTTATTGATGTAGTGAGATGACTCGAAGGCCAGGGAGCAGAGAGTTCTGTTACTGCCTTTGTGTTTGTGTGTGTGTAGATGCATATCAGTGCAACTCAATGTGAGCAGTGTGCATGCAGCTATCAGGCTTTAACAATGTTTTAGGATACTTGCTGCTTATGGTTTCACAAATCATTTATATAAAACCATATGAAGCTTATATTTTACTAATTATGCAACTCTGAAAGCTTCTTGGAAAGGAATATCCTTAACTGCCCTTAGTTACAGACAGTTATCTTTATTAATGAAATCCTTTATTTCTAAGAAAGGGGGTTATTTGTAAATGGTAATGCCTTAAGAAATTTTATGAGCATGAACCACAAGTACAACAGTCACATTTAGTTAATTCAAAAAGTTGTTACATCAGTGGGAAGATCAAAAGCACTTGTGAGAGGCTCTAATTTCTATAATAATGAATAAGGAGGTTGTTTTGGAAGGTAGATAAGAAGTACAGCATTAGGTCACTTAGAGGTGTAAGTTTATGAGCTTAGCCTACCAACCGTAGCAAGGTTTGTCGTAGGCGACTTGATAGAGTTCTTGAAGACGTTTCGCCTCTCATCCAAGAAACTTCTTCAGTTCTGACTGAGTGGTTTGGGAGTTCAGTTATTAAACCACTGTCTGGTCGTTAACACCTAGAGAGGCAACCACACAGACCACACAGAGGTTTAATACCTGAACTCCCAAACCAGTCAGTCAGAACTGAAGAAGCTTCTTGGATGAGAGGCGAAATGTCTTCAAGAACTCTATCAATTCCAGTTGCCTACGACAAACCTTGCTACGAATACCATGACCTGGATGACTGAGAACCTTCACGGACATGTTCGCCTACCAACCTTTTTGGTCTCTGCCAGACTTGCAGTGCTGTTTGTTTAAAGTTCTCATGAGGTCAAAATCGATGTTTTAGTGTTTTTATCACATATGTAGTGATCTATATGTCACCTATACAGCAGTATCTGGCCCAACAATGACAAAAAGTCATTTTGTAAGAATTCTTAGGTATTTTTAGTGACTATTTTTCTGGAAAATGATTTTGAAACAGCTGACAACTGGGACGGTATTGTCATTGACAATGTTACGCGTTGTTACCTATGACGCAGCAGAGAGTAGAAATAGCAGTTTTCCAGGAGGCCAAGTGCACGACACAGAAGCACAACTTTATAACTTTATTCACTGAATCGGGTGAAACAGGGTCATATTTTATGGAGAAAATATTTCCTGGTTTCCCATCTGACATTCTCTGGCTGCTCAGCTTCAACAGAGTTTCCTGATGAACCGATGTCTTTATCTGTGCTTTATCTATGAACTGCTGTGTTTCTGTCTGAGTCTGTACAATACCACAACTTTAGTCAATGATTTGGGTAAAATCAGATAATATTTTACGGAGAAAATGTGTTCTGGTTTCCCCACTGATGTTCTCTGGCTGTTCAGCTTCAAGACTGAGTTTCCTGATGAACCATGGCTTTACCTGTTGCTACAGGAGCTAACTGTAACTGTTAGCTGTTAGCAGGTGACAGAACCAGGCTCAGCAGCCTCCCAGTGAACACAGCTGCTCACCAGGACAAACAGCCTACAATACCGTCATAGCTAACTGAGCTTATGGCAGTTAACAATTAGCTAACTTACTTTGGCTCGGTTAGCTGCAGGCCTCAGGATACCAGGAGCCAAACCCAACAAGAAAACCACCTCATACAGCCTATCCCCTGTCGTCAAACAGGAGACAAACAGAGGCTTTCGGTTCTGGTCCGCTCCCCTTCCTACATTCATGGACTGCTTCAGCTGCATGGCTACTATAGGCTACACTAAACGCCAATCAATGTCTGCGATAAGTCCCTCCCTAGTTGCCTGTTTTACAGGAAGCATGTAACCAATAATAAGCAAGCTAGCCATTTGATGAGAACTTCTGCATGAACAAGCTTGCTTAAAATATGGCTTGTTTCAGGTAATTTAACCACTGTTTCTATGGAGGCAAGTTTACTTACATTAGTTATTTATAACTGACCACATGCTCAAATGTTTCTCTTACTTAGAGAAAAAAAAGTGTCTCTGGCAGCACTACATCTATAATCTCTAAGACTAAGCTAAGCTAACTGTCCAATGGTTACAAAATCAACCTACCGGAACCTTTAAGCTCACTAATTAACACATAATGTTGTGTTTGTTTAATCCACACAAATCCAAAAAGTTTATGGGCAGAGCCACACTACCTCTTTTCACCTGCTTCCGGTATTTATGCTAAGCTAAGCTAGTTAAAAACTTTATTGAACAGAAAGGACTCTGGACCAATCGCTTGGTCAAACAGTGACAGTGAATTTCCCCATTCTGGCTTTAATATTCTGGCACAGCCTTTCTATGGACATTATGGAGCAGCCTCTTCTGTACTTAAATCTTCTGGAAAAACAGCACGTCTACAATTGTTTCATCATTTGCTTGTTTTTTTGCTATTTATCTTTTTATTAATGACTTGTGAGACTCGGTCTAGAAAAGTGCTGCAGTTAAATAAACTTTGGTCACTTACCTAATGGATCTCTGCCTCAATTTTTTCCAATTATGAAACCAGTATCCTGACAATTCTTTCCAGGAAAATATTTCTGGACGTAATAGCTTCTTAAGAAGTCAATCTGATTGGCCTCTTTTATTTTTATGTAACTTCTATATACAGGACTTATTTGTACAAAGTTAAACTGGGAGGCATTTACCGGCTGTGCTTTCTGCGCTTTTAATCAATTTTTAATACAATAAATAGATAATAATCACTTGAGGGAACCACTTATTAAATTATTAGTCACATGAAAGCTTCTTTCTTGAAGATTTTAAGAAGCGGAACTTGAAAATTCACAGGCTATTTTATTAATATTTTAATATGCACACACAACATTCTGGCTTTACATAAAGACTTGAATTAGTTTGAAGACGTCATAATCAGGACACCTTTTAGTCATTTCTGGAAGAATAAATAATGTTGCATCACTGTTTAAGTATCAATTGTCTAAAAACAGCTCTTCTTTCCTCACACAAATGTGTAGCTTATTTTCTATTTTTAAAATGCTCCAGTAAAATAGGTTTGAGTCACTTGATTTCAACCATTGACGGTCCTGAAGGGTAACTTTGTTATTTTTTCAACCTGGACTCTATTTATTCCATATTTTTGTTTCTATGTGATTAATGAGGACAATAGTTTTTTAAATTGGTCCAGTTTTAAGTGAGATTGCTGTAGCTCGTAGAAATTAAACTGAGAAACAACATAATCATTCTGGGCAACTATGCACCGTCAAAGTCCATCCACTAAAAATGCTTGTTTTTACCACAGACTGGCTCAGATTGTTATTCTACATGTCTGACAACATAATGGAAAGGATCACTACAGAGATAGACCTTTATTAAAAGGTAAGAGCTGTTTTGTTTTACCACAAACAGCTGTTTTATTGCTCTCACCAAACTAACCAGACTCCCTTTACAAAATGATAATTTAACATTGCCATCTTTATTCAAACCCACCAGAAACAAAATAAAAGTCACCCAAAACATTTTGTCTCGTCTTTTCACTTTTCTCCACCTCAGGTTTGGTCGATTTCACCACATTAATTCAAATCAAAAATCAAATAAACTTTATTTGTCCCCTTAGGGGGAAATTTGTCTTGGGCAAGGGAGTTATAGCAGCTGCCATGTACATGCAAACATCCATACATCATACCCAATATACATGAAATTATTCTGGCTCTACATTATTCTGGCTCTACATGTTTCAGTTTTTCCCAGCTGCTTCTGTAATGTCTGACCTACCTCTCGCTCCTGTCCTGATATATTGTCACATCTGATACGGTGAAAAAATGGGTTTATTTAAACCAAACCAGAGCTGGTGATTGTTGGAATAGTGGAACAACGAGCAAAGACATTTTGGTGAGTTTTATTTTGTTCCTGTTGAGTTTGAATAAAGATGATGATGATGTTGAAATTAGTGTTTTGTAACGGGGATCTGGTTGGCTTGGTGAGAGCTAAAAAATGTCTGCTTCTTGTTCAACAAAATGTATCTTACTCTTTAAAAAACGGTCTGTTTCAGTAGTGATCCTCTCCATTATGTTGTCAGAAACGTATAATAACAATCTGAGCTGTCAGTAGCAAAAACTTTTAGTGGACGTACTTGGATAGTGTCCAGTTGCCCAGAGACATTGCATTGTCTCAGTTTCTCTTCGGCTGGCTGCAGCGCTCGCCCTCAATACTGAACCAATTTCAAAAACTGTTGTCCCCATTAGTCACTTGGACACAAAAACATGAGAAAATAGGGTCAGACTGAAAAAAAAAATGAAGTTACCGTTTAAGGACTTACATTCATTAAAACCTGTGTTGTGACTTGCTATGTGCTTATGATCAGACTCATCTTGGACTTGCTTGAAAGTATTTGAGTCTGTGCTTTGGACCGACTTCCTCCAAAAACCTTAAAAACAGCTCTGCTCAGGACTATAGATCCGTGGATTCGGGGTTAGGTTGGCTTGCGGCCGTGGCCCGTCCACCTGGGCTAGCCACATCATAAACAACAGCTGTGTGTCAGCTCTGCTTCTGTATCAACATCACCACACTGGCCACCGGCTGGAGCCACACATAGGTATTATATCCATGAGACTTCCTGCTGGACGACAGCCCTCTAAACACCAAGGCCACTGTCCAGGAAGTCAGGGATCCCGCTCAGAAACCGAGACATTAAAAGGTAACTGCAGAGAAAAGAACTACTGAGAAATGTGTCTTAATGTGTGTTTGACTTACTCTCAAGTTTATGATGGTTTCACCTTGCTGCTTCATAATAATTAATGGACTTCAATGAGCCCCTGTCCCCTCACGCTCTCTCTCACTGAGCAAATTCCCAGGGCTTGAGATTACATATCTTTAACAGCTCTGATTTATCTGCTTGGCAGTGTCCGGTCCTCAGAACACAGCTCAGCCTAATAACCTTTGTCAGCTCTTTAGGCGTGAAGAAGGTATATTGTAACCATTTGGGTGGAAACGGGCCGGCTTTCCCGATATTGACTCAAACACACAGAGGGGAGAAGGAGGGGAGGCGCGGAATAAAGTGACACTAATGGAACATTGATGACAAAACAAGGCGCGCACAGGGACCACTTTCTAGCGTTTTTAATTCTTAATGCCGTCGCCTCGGGTTTCAACATGTTGTC
>JAJHUR010073216.1:0-63934 GCA_027495735.1 Lutjanus campechanus
ACTTTGTGTTGCACATTAAAGAGCTGTGCATTAGTCCTAATTGATGCCAGTGGAGCCTCAACAGATCAACATAGTTGGATGTAAAGTTGTGATTTTTCATTTAAAGAAATGCATGATTTAAAAACAAACAATCCAAATTCTGAATAAGTAACTGTCCCGAAAACTGGACTTCCTGAAAACCTGGTATTTCACCGAAGCTCATGCATTCACATTCTCATTGGGTCATATTGGGTCGTCTCGTCACTTTTTGGATAAGCTAGCAAAAGCGTAACATATAATGTTGTTTATTAACTTAATCTTTGCCTTTTTCAAATGACTCTTACCTGACTGAGACAGTTTTAAACAATCATTGAACTCGATATAGCATGCACTATGTCCTGCAACACCACACCCATCCACATATATGCTGATACCGATATATCTACAATGTGCTAATATCAGCTGATTTATCAGTCTAGCTCTAGTACAGTTGTAAGTTTCTGTGGCTTATCTCCTCCTGAGTGTCTTCAGCAATGTGTCAACAAGTGTCATGTTTTTCAGCCTTCCTTGTTATTCATGTCTCACCGCAGGAGACAGGGAGGACATGGTGTCCTGTGGTAGATCAATGTGTCACTTGCAGTGATGAGAGGGTAGAAATAGAGTCAAGTCGATGGAGATGGAGAACTTTGCAGGAAGGTGTTTCAAGTGGATGTTTGGGATGGAAAGTCCTGTCAGATGATTTAATTATGGTGGTGATGAACTGATGTCACATTGTTGTTGCTATTTATAACCTGATGTACTGTGTAAAAATAATTATCATGGTTAATTTAATTTTACTGCTTTACTCGTCTTATCAATAATAAAGTATTTTAGGGACGATGCACAGACACACACACACACACTCACACACCCACACACACAGGATGCATGCACACAGTGTTTATGTTTACCCACTGCTTTTCATTTCCTGATAGCCTAGGCCTAAGTGATAGCAGCAGAGTAAGCCTTGTTTAATATTCCAGGAATTATTTAAGAAGATTCATAACAAAGTCTTTAAACCATTTTGAGCTTGGAGAGCATCATTTATAATACATTTCTTTTGATAGACATGTGGTGGATGGATATATATAGACTGAGATAAAGATTGTCTAGATTGTGATAAATGTATTTGTTACTTTTCAGTTATTGGATGCTGGGGAAGCATCAAAGACCAAATGTATATTGTCATGATGCAGTCACATGAGATGAGTTGTACCGTAGTAGGGATCTATTGAAAATACCAGGAAAGCAAGTGGATTTGCAAGACGACTGATGAACAAATAGACAAAATGAGCCTTTAAGTGTTCTGACTGAGGTCTAAAATAAGGAGCTCTATCAAAATAGCTCTGTGAAATCTCTCTGCTCTGTGTCAGTGGTCAGCATGTTCAGCTGTTGACATCTCTCTTGCATCCAGCAGCTCTCACTTGTACTTTCTGTTCGCCTCTCCTCTTTCATCCTTCCTGTCCTCCTGATGCCTTTTTTCCCTATCCTCTAAGCTCTGTCTATATCTCCACTCCTTGAACAGTTTGTTTTTGCTTCAAGCCCTCCTTCATGCATCCTCTTGCTCTTCTCAGGCCGGTTACATAGCGACTTGCTATGCTTGATTCTTATCGAGGTGTCCTTTGTCATCTGATGTTGTTTATTCAGGGGAAGCACATACTTGTATCTCACAGCAGCAGGGATGATTGTGGTTATCCTGTCCCCGGGCGCTGACAGCAGAGAGAGACAGAGTGTGAGCGGGAAGCAGAGGGGAGTGGTAGACTGTAGGGGGTAGGAAACAGAGAAACGAGGGATCAAAGATGAGAGAAAACGGAAGAAAATGCAGAGCGATAATGAGAGAAGAAAGAAATGTGAGGCCACACTTTCATGTGAAGCCTCCTAAATCACAGCCACTCCTAAATTTGCCCTCCGGCACCCTGAGTGAAATGTTAACAGCCTGTGCAAAAACATAAAAACCCTCAGAGTTTTATTTAGCTTCCAGTGTCTTCTGTGAGACTATGGAACTTGGAATAAGCCGTCGTGGTTATTTTGCTTTTCCAGTGTCAGATGGGAAAGCTTACTCACTTCTCCCTCTCCAGAGTGTGATGTCAGCTCTGAGTTGACTGTCAGAATGAAACTCGCTCCTCCTGGACGGCACACCGACGCACGTGTCTCAAACACTCACATTTGTCTCCCGCTTCTCCGTAACTGACTCAGCTGCTCCGGCAGATCTCTGTGTTGGATTTCCTTTCCCTGGAATAGAAGTCATGATTCAAGATGTAGCAGTGACAACTTTTGAGATTTGTGTCACAGTCCCTCTGTTGTGGAGGAGATAGTGACCGGGAAGATCATAATTCATTTCAGGAAGATCGACTGTTACACTGCAAAAGTTTAATGTAGATTAATGCTGATTAATCTAAGTGTTTAGTTGATCAGGATGTAAATGTCAGAAAGGACTGAAAAATGCAGTTTTCTTGAGGCCAAGATGATGTCTTAACAAAATAGACATTTTGGGTAATATATTTTATTTTGTGAGTTAGATGAGAAAATCGATATCACTCTCATATCTGTAAATATGATGCTCTGACCAGCAGCTGGTTAGTTTAATTTAGCTTAGCATGAAGACTGGAAACTGGGCAAAACTGCTAATCTGGTTCTGTCAAAATGTAATAAAATACGAGCTGCTTTAAAAGCTAAAACATGTTAAGAGATTTTTAGAGGTGCTGGAAGTGGGATTCTTTAAACTCATTCTAGCTGTTTCCTCCTTTCCAGTTTCTGTGCTAAGATAAGCCAACTGGCTACAGACAATAGCTTCATATCGAGACCTCAGTTGGCTGAGTTTGACTGAATGAATGCATTGTCTATTTAGTGGTTCAGTTTGCCTTTTTTGTGCTAGTTTTAGCTTCTTATAATGTGATTATTTGCTGTTTTTCTTTCATGGATCTTGGACTGCTAGTTGGACTAATCGATCAGTTTATATGCTTTGACATTTGACATTGCTGAGACTAAGATGAGAGGATTGACACTACTCAGCTAGCAGGTGGTTAGTTTAGCTTAGCTTATCTTATCTTTGCATAAACACCAGAAACAGCAAGCCTGGAAGCAACATTAGTAATCATTATTTGGAGTCATGTTTGTGCCCACATGATGAATAGAAGTGTAATATTCACTGTCGTGTATCTCGGTTTCTGGTCTCTATAAACTCCTGAGAGAATATCTGTCTATTTAGCTGCTAAATGCTCCACTATGTTCACACAACACAGCTGCGAACTAGTGTACAGTGGGATTTTAGAGCTTTTTTTTGTTTGTTTGTTTCTGAAAACAGCTGCCTGCTGGAGTCAAAAACAACATTATGAGAGAGGTGAGAGTGACTCAAAGTGTAAAGTTCAGGCTGGATAGCAAAATAATGAGCTGAATTTCATAAAGCTCCACAAAGTTGAGGGATAATTCCCTGTTGGTTTGTCACTATAAGCGACCTCTTTCACATTTTCACATTGTTTTGACATTGCTCATCTACCTCTGGGCAAGAAAGCAAATAAATGTACTCTCCAAAAAACGAAGATAACAGAAAAGCAGCAGATTCTCACATTTGAGAAGCTAAAACTGGGGGATATTTACCATTTTTGCTTGATAAATGAATAAAATGTGTAACTTGATGAACAAGGCAAACTAAACCACTGAACAGACCAGGCATCAGTCAGTCAGACCCTGGGGGCGGGGTATAGAGCTGTCATTGGCACCTCAGTAAATGCTAGCTGATGAAAAGGACAAACTGAACCAGATGGCTGCGTTCCCAGTGGCTCCAGCGTACAGTCCACATGCATTAATGAAGACCCTGAGGCTGCCAGAGCTACCAAAGACACGTGTATACACTCTGCATGTATGTGTGTGTTTGTATGTGTGTGTATATGTATGAACCCAGGTTGACCAGCGCTGACATCCTGTTGCAAATTGCTTCCTGTTGACTCTGGTGTCTTCGTCCTCTGCCTTTATAAGCGGCATGTCGGTGCTCTCTGCCTCCAGGTTCAACCCTTGTCGTCCTTTGTATGCATGAGCGTGTGTGTATGTGTGTGTGTGCGTGTTTGTGTTTACGCATGGATACACATGTGTATGTTGTGTCTGTCTCCTACTGTTCCTTCCTGGAGCCGACCACTTTATCCACTTAACCACCGTTATTAAACCTATTAAGAGAGCAGCTCTTCCCTATGGCTGAATCTCCCTGTTCTTTCATTTCCTACTGTAGCTTTTATAACATGTGTTTTATAACATTTACACACTTGAAAGTACTGATTATACTTCTTCTGTGGTGGAATGTGGAAAAAAAAACTGATCAAGTCAGGCAAAGATGTCAAGATCACATTGTAATGGATTTTAATAAACGATAACTAAATCTCAAATAGAGAGAGTTATTATGTTGGCTGTCAGTCTGTATCAGACCTGCGTGACAATAATCACGTATAATGACATCATCTGGTCGGTTCAGCAGTAACATATTATGTTGAATGTTCTCTGCCATGCTATAACCAATTACAGCATGTCATTCCTCCTTTTACTCCTTCCTCACTGGAATCGTATGTCACATGCTTGCCCCCCCCCCCCCCCCCCCCCCCCCCCCCCCCCCCCCCCCCCCCACCTTCGCACTCTACTGTCTCTCTGTAGCCCTTCTCTAATGTTGTTGTTTTACATTTCCCACGTCTTAATCTGAATATCCAACCATAACATGCTGGTTACATGGCCTGTATATTAGTGTAAAACTAGTGTGAATGTAAACGTAGCCACAGAGTCTGTGTGTGCCATGAAATCCGAAATCTGTCATTTGGGTATATGCCATGTGATAGAAAACCCATGCAACCCACTCATGACAAATCTTTTTGGTTGAATTTTTTTTAGAAAATAATCAGCTTACAAGTGAATCAAGTCATCAGTATTGTGTCTCTACACTTTACAATAAGTTAACTAAGGTATTAATTTATACATTATTTAACAGTTTCTAAAGATGCTAAAAACATTAGTACAGAAATAATTCAGTAATGAGCACTGACCTTTAATTACAATAATTATCATTAATACCTGTTAAGAAATATCTCTTGATAACATTTGTTAGGGGTTTACACGCTAATTAAGGTGCTAACTTTTAAAAAGTACGCAGCAATATCATAAAGAGAAAAGTGTTTTTACAAATGTTGAGATCAATCAGACATACTCCGTCTTCATGTAGAAGTCTGCTTGTTCCTTTATCTCAATGATTCCTTAACTTACAGACTAACTCAAAAAAATTAATAAGTTATTGTGCATGTTTTATGAGCATTACTTAACCATAATTAGCCACTTTTTAAAGCTCATTATGACCCCTTTGTGAAGTTGAAAACATGTAATGTATAAATTAATGCCTTAGTGGACATGAATACCATTATTAAATGATTACTTGACACATTAGTTAACTGCCAATTAACTGTTAGTTCATGTTGTAATTAATGTATTCTTATCATAAAGTGTTACCACCTCAGTGTCAGTGTCATGTTGCTGCTGCTGACATGATGACATGAGGGGCTACAAGTAGAAATCAAACACCCCTACAATTACATCTGTCTGAGGAGCAAAACCTGTTTAATAATCAACTGTAGTGAGCATTAAGTGCATTTATATATTTTAATAGATGGTTTATAACTGAAAATTATTTTACAAATCTGAAAAAATGGATATGGAAAATGTAGGAAGAAAAATGTCCTGCAGCACTAATCATACCTCAGCTTGTTCTGTCAACATTTAGTAAATGTATTTCCACACCATTACTGTTGTTTGTCCTGAGGGTTGTTTCAGTTGTAGATCACTGTGATTGTCAGGCATTTGACTTGTTAACCTGTTGCCTGACAGCTGTCAGCACTGGCCAGCACTCATCCACAGAGGGCAGCTCAGCTGTCAATCAATCTCATGGGATAGTTCACAGGTCAGAAGCTGACAGGGTGCCAAGGTTTACAGTCGAAGCCCCTAGTTGTGCTGTAAAACTCGATGTTAGATTCAATTTCTCAGCTGAATTTCTTGTTTATTTCTTATCTTGTTTTTAATCATTTAATGTGATTTGCGTTATAATTAGACCATCAAATGAGTCGGAAACGTAACACATGCCCTGACATACCAGTTTCTACAAGCTTGATTCTTCAAGGTCAACTGTTATCCTCATAATAAACAATCCAGAGAAGACAAACATACAGAAACCTGTTCAGGTCTGTTTGCGTTGTAGTGGCTGTAGTCTCTTTGAATGACCTCAGCTTCCCTCTCTCTTTCCATATGTATACATGTTTGTGGTTTTGGCAAGGCTTACTCACAGAGTATGAGGACTGCGCACCACATGTAGCGTCTTCCTCCAGTAAACTTTATGTCTCTCTCCTTAGCTGCTTCTTTACGAGGCAAAATAACCCACAATCAATCATTTTTATTGAGTACCTCTTATTACTGAGCACTTCTGCTTATTCAACTGCCTGGTCAGCACAATAAACTGTGCGAACCAAGAATGTTCTCAAGTTCTTTACTTTTCTCTAGACATGTGTGCGGATGTATCAAGTGAAATTTGTCTTTATGTGTTTGTGTCTGTTAGTGTGTACCTGTGTGTGTGCGTGCGTGCGTGCGTGTGTGCGTCACTAACCCATCATGTGGAACATCCAAATCTGTGCTGACAGCCTCTTCTTCAAACCAGCTGCTCCAGATGACAGAGGGAAAGTGAGAATGAATCTTACTATCCTCCCCATCAGCTCTTCATCCCTCCTTCCTCCTCATCCCTTCATCCTTCCATCCCTTCATCTGCACTGCTGGAGCTGCACCAAGAGCATTAAACCAAACACATGACTTGGCATATGCTGGTTCATTCCCAGTGTGTGTTTGTGTGCGTATGGTTACGTGACTGCTGCAAAAACCAACCATGTGCTCATTTTCTTTCAGGTGACTCCCACCTGTACCTCAACACCAGACCTGGTAAGTGTGTTTACATTTGTGTAAAAAGTAACTGTAAATCATTTTAGACTGGTTCAACTTAAAAATGTAAGTTCCCCTGCCACTTTAAAACTGTAGGTTAACTGAATATAGGTTGAATAATCAGTTCAAAGTCATTCTGTGAGTTTTGAAAATGTAAAACCAATTGAATGAAATTTGAATTGATTAACTTGAGAGTACTAAAACATATATATTTACATTAAGTTAATAAGAAAAGATTATTACTAAATTCCTAAATGATGGTTTACGTGGTAGTTTTATAGTACTGTATGTGATGTAAGGAATCATTGCAGTAGAGTTTCTCTTTTCTGATTGTTTCTCAGCACGGCTCCACGAAATCTACGCCACAGAAGAAGAGAGGCTCCATACCAAGGTACTGAAAAGCCTGAATCACACATCAGTCAACAGAAAATGATATTTGATATGTAACACTGATCCACAGAAATAAAATGCACAGTAAAATAAACATTAAGGAACTTGAGCTCTGACTGTCTTAATCTCCTGATGGCTGTTCTGGCTGTGCTAAAACAAAATATTTCCATACTGTCCAGGGCTAAAACTGTGGGACAAGTGATGGAGCATGTGATGGAGCGCCTCTATGACTTTGACCTCACCTACATCACGGAGAGGATCATCTCTGTCTTCTTCCTGCCAGACCTGGAGGAGCAGCGGTACCGCAGAAACCTACAGGAAGTGGCCTCCATGTTAAAATCCAAGCATCAAGACAAGTTCCTGGTCAGTCATAAAACTGAAAACATGAGGACTATAAACTTAGAGGGATAGTCTGGATTATTTGAAGTGGGGTTGTATGACGTACTTATCAATAGTCCAGTTATTACCTTCATCTACTGAACAAAAACAACAACAAATCACCCTTAGCTGTCATGAGGGCTGACCCAAGAAACCACTGTTATATAAGCCAAATGCCATGCTCTCCAAACCAACCAATCTTCATTGGCAAAATGATCAGTTGATCAGTTAGTTTGTTTGTGTTGTTTTGTGACTTTGGTGTTTAAGTTAACTAACTAACTAACTAACTAATGAGCAACTCCTGTGTACTGCAAGGTAAACTTACGGTTTTTGTCAAAGGAGTCTGTTGGCTCTGAAGATGGCAATATTTGCCCTATATAACGGTGGTTTTCTGTCAGAAAAAACGCTGTCTGACAGCAGGTGTAGGGCTGAAAATTTTCTAAATATAGTGTACACTTAAACTGATATTGATATTATTATTGATAGTTACTTAGCTTCCATGCCGGTACTCCTGTCTGCTTATCCTTACTGGGGGCATGTCGACCGCCATTTAATACACTGACTGTCGATAAGTACCTCATACAAACCTACTTCAAATAACTATCCCTTTAATGTTGTAATTTGTCTCCTAAAACATCTGCATAATTGTGAAACAGTCAAATTTATGCCATGGCTGCTATTAAAAGTTTTTATTAGGTGTTATTTTCATATTTGTGTAACTCTCCAGAAAGATTTTTTGCTTTAAGTTTTATCTATGATTGATAGGCACTGTTAACTACCATATCCTGTTTTCTTTAAATGTATTTTTGTTGTATTTTTTTTTTTTGCTCAGTTTGTGGTTGATATGTAAAAATAGATTTGTGACATCTTCTTCTTCTGTGTCTCTGTCTTTTTCAGCTGCTAAATTTATCAGAGAAGAGACATGACATCACCAGACTTAACCCAAAGGTACGAGTGTTTATGTTTTAAAAGATGGCACATCACACAGTGCTTTGGTTACAGAGACATACAGTAACTGAGATACATAAACTACAAACATGATCAGTCTGTATTTTCAAGGTTAATAGACAGGTTTGAGTCATTTGAAAAACTTGAAAACATCTTTCCTCCTCTGCGGTTCAGGTGCAGGACTACGGCTGGCCTGACCTTCACGCCCCTCCCCTGGACAGGATCTGTGCTGTTTGCAAAGCCATGGAGACCTGGCTGACCTCTGACCCCCACAATGTCGTGGTCCTCCACTGCAAGGTCGGTGCAACTATAATCCACATGTGCTGGCTTTGCTGTGAAAAATGTAAAACGGTTGGAAAATCTATTTCATAGTGACTTTCATCTGTGTTGTGACAGGGACACAAAGGGAAGACGGGGGTCATTGTGGCGGCCTACATGCACTACAGCAAGATATCAGCTGGGTAATCATTATGAATCTAATGCAGTTCTGTCTTCTAAAAATTATATTTATATACAATGAATTTGCAACTGCAAATCAGTTTGAAGGAAACGTAATGCCAACCGCCCCACCTTGTGAATCCAGTGCATTACATAACTGTTTCAAAGAAACATCTATGAATATAATCCAAGCAGGACTTCAGTTTTCACCACAAGCTAATTACAAAAACAATTTAGTAATATTCACACGTAATTTCTAGGAAAAAGGGTTGGCATTTCAAAAAAAAAAAGGATCCCTATGTCTAAAATTGACAAGATGCATCATCAGAGTTAAACATTTGTCTTGTGCTGAAAACCAATCCAACTTTGATTTAGACCAAGTTTATCTTTATTTATATTTAAATAATATTCCAAACTGTTTACCATCACAAAGACATGCAAATATTCAGCATGGGAAGCTGAGACCAGTGAATTAAATTAAATATTCAATCAGTTATCAAATTTGGTGACTATTCATTTTCTATCAATCAAGTAATCCACTAATTCACAACCTCAGGGGCTCCTGACCCCACTCGGGGTTGTCGAAGCTTGATGGAAAGTCATGAGGACCTCTTGATTCAAAAATATACAGTACGGCTATATCTCAGAATTTAATTAATTTCTGTGAAGGAAAACTGATTAATATTCAAGATATAAACTTAACAAAAATCTCACGGGATACAGTTCTTCACTCTCTGCTGAACAGCCTTGACCTGCATTAGAAAGTACAAACTTAAAACAGCCACAAAATTAAAAGAACAATGACCAGGCATCAGGGGGAAGAAAACGGAATTTGTTAGATGATTTACTCCAAGCATTCACCTCTTTACAACCAAAATAACACACTATATCTACTGTATACCTTCCCAAACTTCTGCCTGCACAGATGTGTGCTGAAGCTCTTATTAACACACATCTGGTTGTTCTTGTCCACAGAGCGGACCAGGCGCTCACCACACTGGCAATGAGGAAGTTCTGTGAAGACAAAGTCTCCTCTTCCCTACAGCCCTCTCAGAACAGGTGAGACACACTCATATGTCTTTATATTTCCTCCTCTGTCATATATCACTTCTACTCTCATCACATCATTTCCTTACTTCTCTTCTTCAGGTACATTTACTACTTTGGTGGCTTGCTGTCTGGCACCATCAAAATGAACAGCAGTCCTCTGTTCCTCCACCAGGTCCTCATTCCATCACTACCAAACTTCCAGGCAGGAGGAGGTCAGTTTCTCACCAAATAATCTTGTATAATTGTATGAAGTGTTATTATGGTAATTATTAGCATCGAATAGTGAACAGTGAGTATTTCACAATGTAAAAGAAAAAAAAAGAAAAACAATGAAGCCTTTGTCTGTCTAAGCATGCCTCCCGTCCCCCTTTTTTATTGTTTTTTTTTTTCTGTGTGTATCTGCAGGTTTCTACCCCTTCCTGAAAATCTACCAGTCTCTACAGCTGGTCTACACCTCGGGTGTCTAGTAAGTACATGGGCAGTTGTCCTTTGCTTCCCAACATCTGTCCAACTGACAGATGTTGTCTATACAGGCCGCTGTCTGTGTTTAGGTGTAGGCTGGTCTCTGCTTATGTTGAAGTTAACATTGTTTACCACTGTTTTACCCAACTGAGACATGTTTTGACTGGTTTTATGTATGTTTTGAACTGGTGTGGCAATTTTTTTTTCATTGTGTGTGTGTGTCTGTGTGTCTGTGTGTGTGTGTCTGTGTGTGCAGTGATCCCCAGAGCTCCCGGGCAAGGAAGCTGTGTGTGACTATGGAGCCAGCGCTTTTATTAAAAGGCGACATTATGGTGAGAAACAGCTTATCTTGAACTGCATGTCACTGACTGGGAACCTTACTTGATTTAAATCCTTTTCATATCCACACATACAGTACATCACTGCAACAACTACAATACTTCAGCTGTTTTTATAGCTAAATCTTGTAGTCAAAGTCTTCATCCCCACATACTAAACTGCATTTTTGTAACTTTGCCTTTAAAAAGTGTGTGATTATTTTTAAAGTACTTAAGCTACAGATTCCCTATAGACTATGAACATGCATCTTTAATTACTTTCACACACTGTCTTGCATGTCTCTTTGAGAGGGTAAAAACATTCAAAGCCCTTAGCGACATAAAAAGTCACGTAGGTACTGCGTTTATCTCAGAGGGTAGTCGGTTGCCACAGCAGCAACACGCACTGAAGACACATAATCCAACAAAACAGAGCAGTATAACAAAGCCAGTGAAAATTTGATTTGTTATTTTGTCATGCTTGTCTATCAAAATTAGGGTGGCAAATTAATTGAAATATTATCAAATTGCAATATGGCCAAAGTGCAATATCCAAATCACAGAGGCTGCAATTTGTTGATAAAAGAAAACTGTGTGAGAAAACAGCATCATAATGAAGTACTGCTGCAGAGATGCCCTGGCCTACAAATCTTGTTCTCAAAATATCAAAATAATTGCAATATTTTTTTTTTACCATAGACTGCATCGCTGATGAAAATGTCAACATTTTGAGACATTCAACGTAGAGCTGCCACGAATAATCGATTAGTTCTCAACTATTACTATTATTAGTACACTTTTTTATTTGAGGTAGTGTTCTCTATGTTTTCAAATACGTACATATATTCTAAAAATGTTTTCCTACGTGACCTGGTGTAGGTGTCTGCATGATGATGTTGCCACATATGTAACCCCTAGGTTAAGGAAGGGCAAGGCATCATCAGTGCTGTAACCTACATCGCTGCTTTTTTTTTCTGATGGCTGAGTGGGAGTTTCCTTTTGAAAAACCCAGATGAAATTGCCCTTTAAGAAAAAAATGTCAGAATTCTCTGATTTCAGCTTCTCATATGTGAATATTTTCATTTGAGGATGTCATCTTAGGCTTTGGGAAAGACTGGTCAACATTTTTCACCATCTTCTAACAACTGCTGGACCAAACAACTAATCGACTGAACAGGAAAATGAGCGACAGATTAATCAGTAATGAAAATAATGACTAGTTGCAGTCTTACATCAATGTAATATGATTGTTCTCCTGCATCATTCTCTCAGGTGAAGTGCTATCACCGGCGGAGTCGATCAGCAGAGAGGGAGGTGGTGTTCAGAGTTCAGTTCCACACCTGCACTGTTCACGGAGCCCAGCTGTGGTTTGGCAAGACTGAACTGGACCTGGCCTGCACAGGTATGAAAAGAGAGGCTCAGTTTTTTAGACAAGCATGGAATACTAAATAAGAGCAACTCAGTTTTGGACAGTCATGAAAGTATTACAGAAGAAAGTAGAGCGAAGAGTATTTATGCTACATGAAAACCATAGCACTACACCACTGCTGAGCAGTTGAGCAGGATGCCCATGAGGGTTGCGAGATCATTTCTTGGGGGTCACTGGATGGTTGTGGAGAATTAAAAAAAAAAAATTATGGCAAACACCTCTTAGTGACATCAGCCCCTTAATGACATTCACATGAGGGACAAGCACTCAAAATATGCCATTGGCCTGAAGAAACAGCCACCTCACTAACAAACTATAAACCAGCATAAAAATGACAATTACCAACATAAACCACCATGATCTGAACTCACACAAAAAATGTGAACATAAAAGGCATTTGAATTTGTAAAATAAAATAGCAAAGTTACCAAACTACTCAGCCCAGCATTAGGCCGTATTTTAGACTGGGGAATAGTTTTTCATTACACCTGCACTGGTCAAAGTGTGTGTGCACATGAGTTATGATTTTTATTTTGGTGCTTTTGTGCTTAACCAAGTAGCTGTAGCTAGTTTTGCTCACTATTACAGGGAACAACTACTATGTAGTAGTAGTGAAAAGTAGTGAAAAGGACAAAAGCAGCGCCATCAGCTTAGCAAAAAAAAGGAAAAAAAAGGCACTGGCATTTCCAACAGAGCTCAGAGCTCGCACCAAGCTTCAGAAATCTCACTCTGACTTTATACAATTTTTGTGGGCATCTCAAACACCAACCTGATTATTCTCGGGGGTCGTAGCTCAAAAAGGTTGGAAACCACTGGTTTAGATTACAGTTGTGCTTTACTACCCTAAGCCTTGAATATATTATAAACATATGACTGAACTAATGGAAATCTCAAAATGTACATCTGCAGTATATCGCTTCCGTGACATTATTTACATGGTTGTATAATTCAAGACCCACTTATTTTTCAGGACATGATGTTGATGGTGATGTTTGTGCGTATTTTGAGACAAATATCAAATGACAGATGAAACAGAAATGCTTGTACATGGCTCAGTAAGCAGCAGTCTCCTGACAGTTACTCTAAGTGCTACATGCTGACGCATGCATACAAATAATATTACCCACACTCATGCATGAAAGTAAAAACAAAACTAATTTCAGACACATTTCTTTGAAGCATTCTGCTCTGATTACATTACGAAGAGTAAAAGCAAGTATCTTTATTTATTAACTTTGGTATTTCCACTTCACAGATCACACTTTCTTGTGACTGTTTTTATCAGTCTCAGTTGTTACGGAGATGGTTGAGATATTTTAGTCACTGCCTTTATGCTTGTCTCTCTGTAGATGACAGGTTCCCTCCAGATGCTACAGTCGAGTTTATCTTCTCCAACGGGCCAGAAAAAATGAAAGGTGAATATTATTGACTGTCGACTGTCTGTCACTGTATCCCTGTGTGCATTTTGTGCACCTAATATCTTTCTTTTTACATTTTGATATGCTTCATATTAAAATATCTGCTTTCCAAGGCCGAGAATACCGTAAGAACGACGCCTCCATCAAAGTGGACTACAACACCTCAGACCCTGTGGTCAGGTGGGATTCTTATGAGAACTTCAACGTGCACCACCAAGACAGCATGGAAAGTAAGAAATGTGTACACACACAGGTGTAAAAAGTACACTTAGACTAAACTGATAGTTTAGATTAATTGATGCGGGGCTGTGTAAGGTACTTATCAGTAGGGTATTACCTAGAGTAGATAGCATTGGACATGCACTCAGTTTGAAGAAGCAGAGAGGAACACCAGCATGGAAGCTAAGTGCTGTACTACTGTGGACAGGGTCAGCAACGAAAGGTATTTTAGCTGCTTAAAAAAGTCCCACCTAAAAAAATCAGAATCAGTTTTAGTGTGCGCTATAATTAGAATATTTTCACTGCTTAACTTTGTTGTCAGCCAGCCTTTTCTGAAAGGAAACTGTTTTATAAGTCATATATCACATCCTCTGAACCTACCGAACTCCAAAGACAAAATCAGTGATTTATCTTGCAGAACACAGGAGTTGCTGGTCTACCACTGCCTCAGGTTATTAGTTTGTTCATGTTATTGTGTGACTATTATTAATCTGAACTATCGTTTTCAAATACAAAAGTTGCACGGTAACACAAACAAACTAATAGATCAAGGTAGTAGTAGACCAATAACTCCCATGTTCTGTGATGTAAAATTCCTGATTTTGCCTATGGAATCTGGTTGTTTTGGAGAGAACAAAATTTGTCTTGTATAACGGCAGTTTTCTGTCTGAGGGCAAGGTAAACCAATGAAAATATTCAAAATAAAACATATACTTAAAGTGATATTGATATTTGTTTTGGAGTTGGAGTTTTTTTAAGTGTCTAAAATACCTTTTGTTGCTAAGCTTCTGTGCTGGTACTCCTCTCTTCTTCTCCAAAGTGGGGCTTTGCTGACCAGTATCTACTGTAGGTAATACAGTGATGATCAATATGTACCTCATAAAACCCCACATCAAATAATCCTAACTATCCCTTTAAGAGCATAAAATCAACCATCACATCAGGCTTCCTTCTTGTTTCTACCAGATATTTCTCACACGAGGGGGCCTCTGGATGGCAGCCTCTATGCCCAGGTGAGGAAGCGTCGTGGGCCGGGCTCCACTGCCTCAGCAGGATCACCCAACGGGTGCCTCACTAGCAGCCCAACAGTTAAGCCTCAAACTCCCAGCCAGCCACAGCCTACGCTCACCTATACCTCTGACTCCTGCCGCTCCTCAGTCCCCTCTGAGAGACTGGAAGAAGCCTCTCTGTCCATAAACCGCACAGAAAGAGATAACACTGACTGTCCATCGAGGAGTGGAGATGGGGGGGATGCAAAGGAGAAAACAAGAGGGAAAGAAAGGGATAGAGAGACGGCCATTTTAGATGATGGTGACCTGTCAAGTCCTGGTCATTTGAGGCGAGAGCACTCATGTTGTGGTCGAGTACCTACAAAGTGTGTTGATGTGGGATGGGAGAGGGAACGAGAGCCTTGCCTTTCTAATGGTCACTGTCTCGGCCGTTGTGGCAGTATTAAAAGCCATCCAAAAAGCCAAACGCTGCCAGCTTTACCATCTAAATCGGTGTCCCCACCTCCTCATTCAGCTCATATGGAACTCTGCCATCGACATAGTGCCCATCCTTTACCAGAGTTACCATGGGAACGTCCACCTCCACCCCCGCCCCTACCCTGTCTCCTCAGGCCTTGCTACCCTTATTCCAGCCCTGAACGCACCCACCCACACAGCCACACCCTCCCAGCCTCAAACAGACTCTGCACTGGGGAAGAGTGTCACCTCTTCCATTATCCCAGCCACAACCCAGCCTCTCATCTTTCCCATCAGTCACTGCCCTCCAGCCCTTACAGGGAAATGTTCTTCGGTTCTCCAACACCATCCTCTGGCTGCCCGTGTCGGGACTGCACCAGCAGGCGAGAGCACCAGTCAGCCTCAGTTAGAACATTCCACCCGTTGCACCCCAACCAATCAGAAAACCCACACTGGTCAGGAGTCGGGGCACAACGAACAAGAGAGGTGCCTCCTCTGTGGGAAAGTGAAAACCCATGGGAGGTGGCGAGAGAGGCGGAAATCTGGCAGTGCAAATCAGCCATGCCGGCATTTCGCATCTGCCACTCCCCTTTGGATCAGGGTCCAAACCCAGAGCATCCTAGATATGCCATCGGACCTCACCAGGGCTACCCCAGCCCCCAGTCTCTGATGGATGTGCGGGATGGAGCAAGCAGTGGGTACCACACCCCTCCACAGCCCCGCCACTCCTGTCCCTGCTCTCCTTATCAGTCATCCCCAGCAGAGAGCCACGAGAGCCGGGGTTATGCTTCAGGGTACCACTCTGGATCAGCTTCACCTCTGCCTGCCAGTAGCCCCTCTCCTGGGAGAGGCAGGCTCCCCGACACTCCCTCTGGATCTACAGACCAGCAGCACACTGAGCATCAAAAAGGTGAGGGATGGATGGGGATTGTTGATTGAAATAACATATTTGTTACGTCTTGGATCACTTATTTTTAGAGATGTAACCATATATCAAATATTGCAATTAAAAATGATTTGATACCGTACCGGACTATGATGATATCTTCCGTAATATTGGATGGTTAAATTATTAGAAGAAGGAAAGCAGAAACACTTAAAGTTAAAAGGAAAAAGAAATGCTCACAAAGAACAAAGAAGAATGCTCCTGCATATGATTAATTATTTAATATAATATATATAAGACATTTTTCAAAGCATAATTTTTTTGTTCTTAATTAAATCTTGGACTTTTGATTGTGGTATTAAATGATCTTGATCAATGTCAAACGTTTTTGACATTGTTACAACCCTACATATTTTTTCTAATTTCTTCGTTATACCTTTATCTCACATTGAATTGTCTCACTTCTCAAAGTGGAGAAGGCCGTTGCTGATGTGGAGGACAACATATCCCAGGGTTCAGAGGGTAAATCAGACTCTAATGGCCAGTCAAGCACCCCTGGACTGGACTCTGATCATGACTACACAATCATTGGTAGCAGCAGTCCCACACACACAGAAGACAGGTGGGTGAAACGTAACTTAAGTTAACTTAACTTTGAGGCTTTTCAGACCTGTTGTTCACATATTAGCATCTTGGGTGAGCTGATCACAAGTGGACATGTAGTTCACTGGCATTACAATGTTACAATGTCTGTCTAGATGCATCTTGAGTAACCACTTGTGATTGGATCTCACTTCCCTGCTCTATATGCAAATAAACACTATAAAAGGCTATTTTGTCAGTTGAATGTCCATTACGGCCCATTCTGTCATTCAGTACTAAGATCTGACTATTCATTCCTGTTTTTTTTAGTTCAGCGCCACACTAAACTCCTCTATCTAAACTACACGACCCTCGTGTTTTACCTGCAGAAGAGATGCTCCGTGATGCCCTGACATTTTATGATTAAACTGAGAAGGACCCTCACTTTTTTTTTTACTGTGTGTAAATCTGATGTTTTTATATCACAGATGACAAAGAAAGACATTAATGACAGAGTCAGAGAAAGTGTGAAACAAGCAGAAGACGGCACAACTGATTAAGAGTTCACTGTAGCCATTTCACTTTGCTGCTCTGTATGCAAATAAACTAAAGAAAAATGCGTTGTTTTTATCCAGCAGCTCAACAATAGTAGCCAACATGCTGGGACAAATGGACACAAAGTTTTTTTATGCAAAGAAAGAACCTCATGTATAGCATTTGCCGAATTTACAAGAGTGCCCAAAAAATTACAAAATTTTCATAGACAGTGTTTCACAAAGTAAATAGAATGTCTCCTAACTCAACAACTCACAAAGTTGTGTCATTTTGTGGTTACTAGGTTGTTCATCATCTGCTCCTTATCCTTGCAGGTTACAAACACATAATTTTCAGTACAGTGAACCAAATAATTTTGGTTCAACATTTTTTAGAGGATGTTAGTTAAGTAGGACATCCTTCAGTAGGGCCCAGGACACATTGTGTGCACACATGCAGTCCAGACCACCTCTGAATATGTTCTGGTAATCGGATGCATCTTTTTGATCAGATCACCCAAGATGCATATTAATACCAGGTGTAAACATTTATCCAGATCTGTCAATAATTATCTTATTTTTTTCCTTAGCTTAACTGCTGATAGCCCTTCTCAGGGCCAAGAAACCTCAACACACCCAGAGTCTAACACAAATAGTGACAAAACTATCACACCAGTACCAAGAGAGACTCAAACCCAAAGTTCCAGCGTATCCATAAACTCCACGCAACCATCAAGTGAGAGTTTGAGCTCTGTGGGGAAGCTTGGGGCAGCCAAGATCACAGGAGGTGCAGAGGGATCTAACCAGACTTCAAACTACGCCACTGTTGTCATCACCCCGGTTCAAGTGCAACTGAATGGCTCTGCCATTCCATGCGATACCCCATCAGACAGCAGCAGAGGGGCATCCCTGAATCCTTCTATCAGTGTCAGTTCCAGCCCTTCCACCACTTCCCCAAATTCTCCTCTTGGATCCCCAGACCTCCAGGCTTCTCCCCAGCGCTCCACATCTGCTACAGACACAGCAGGATATAGACTGACTCCAGACAGAGACAGCTCAGCTGACACCAAACCGCCATCACCAGTGCCCGACGGATATCACACACCAACCTTCCCCTTAGCCTCCTATTACTACCCGTTACTAAACGTCCCTCATGTACCGTACACTGGCTACACCGCAGTCACCATCCCTGCCATCCAGCCACCGCTCCCCGAGAAGAAGCGGCTTTCAAGCACTCCAGGATCCCTGAACGGACACAACTCTCTACTCCGGGCCTCCTCAGCTCCCTCCCCAACGCATCATGTTACTTTCTCTGCCTCTGTGGGAGAGCAGAGACGGGGGTCTGCACACAGCTGTAGGGAAGAGGCAGACACCAGGGTCAATGCTAAGTTTGTCCAGGACAGCTCCAAGTACTGGTACAAGCCAGGCATCTCCAGAGACCAAGGTGAGGGTTAGAATGAAGGATGATGAGGGATATGCAAAGTTTGTATTTATTATGACAAGACAATCCAGTCTTTGAACGTTAATGTACAGATACAGTACAGTATAGTGAAAATGAACTCTTCTTTTCTTCTGTAGCCATAGCTGTTTTGAAGGACAAGGAGCCAGGAACTTTCCTCATCAGAGACAGTAACTCCTTCCAGGGGGCCTACGGCCTGGCCCTCAAGGTGGCCACCCCACCTCCAAATGCCAACATGATTGGGGGCAAAGGTATCTATATTGAATATCTTGTTAAGGGTCCAGTGTTTTCATTTAGGCGAATCTACTGGCAAAATATGGCAGACATGGAACATAAAATTCTGAAGTACTGTATGTTTTCATGTAGACTCACAAGTCAGAAAACAACCTATTCACGTTTTAACTACTTTAAGGATAGAATATGTAGGATTTGTCAGCTGCTATTTGTAAATACAGCAGAAAGATGGTTGATGGTTGTTTCATTCCAAGGCCCTCAAATACTGGCACTCTGGGCACACTTTTTTTTTGGAAAGTCCTGCTTTGTATGCCTTTAAGTACTTATTAAGTAGTTTTTGATCCAACTCCTGTGTGATTCCCTTTATCTTGTTAACTCATGCCACTGGTGCCAAATTTAAGGCACAGGTACCAAAAAGAATAATAATTATGTTGTTTGACCAGCCCTAATCATTCTGCTTATGCATTCCTATTTATGTATCTTTGTTTTTGCTGCAAGCACAACAAATGTTGGTCAAAAGTTTTTATGAATTTCTGATTCATTCTATTCATGCATGAGATGAAAAACACAAAGGCATGGTCATGATGTAAAAATGAAGTGACATTATCGTTTTTATAAGTCTACAGCAATCAGAACCTTATATTTTTGGTATTTTTGTTCATGAAGCCTTACTGAATGTGCTTTGCAGCACGAAAGTCTGCCTTATTTTTGATCCTCTCACCCTCCTCTCCTCTCTCCCAGGGGATCCTCTGGAACAGCTGGTGAGACACTTCCTCATCGAGACGGGGCCACGGGGAGTGAAGATCAAGGGCTGTCAGAACGAGTCCTACTTCGGTCAGTTATGTGGGAGACACAACTGCCACAATATTTTCACATATTTTGTTATGTACAAGATACTTAGACTGACTGATTTGACCTGTAAACCTAGACAAAGTGGGGTTTTTGTTTACTCTCTTCCCAGTCATCAATTTTCTTTTATTTAATTCTCTCTAATCTTCCATAATCATAATCTGTTTTACCTCGTGTCTCATTCTGTCTTTGTCTCAGGAAGTTTATCTGCCCTGGTGTACCAGCATTCTATTACTCCCATCTCTCTGCCATGTGCCCTTCGCATCCCAGAAAAAGGTAAAATCAGTGACATTACATTTAGATGTCATCATTTTTATTCCAAAATTAAATATCCGCCTTTTAAAGTAAGATATATTTATTCATTTATGAGAGAACAGCTTAACACTTCAAAGGTTATTACAACAGTTACAGACTGGATCCTCAATAATTTAGACAGCACTGTTATGTAACTGAAGACTGTGATGTTTCAGACCTGGTTGGGGAGCTTCAGGAGATGCAGAGTGCAACAAACACCAGCACAGCGGCCGACCTCCTCAAACAAGGAGCAGGTAGTACATGAGCTTGTTTTGTTTTTGGAGATTCTGTTGTTTACATGCACTTTCATAGAGCACTGGTTTTCAGAATGGGGTCTGGGGACCAACAGGGGTTCTTGAGTGGGTTGTAAGAGGCACCCAGGCAAAGGAGTGATCAAATACTTTAACATTTATCACATTTTTTTGTCAGTTAGAACAACAAGGAAAGAAATAGCTTGGCTATTTTGATTGACTGTAATTTGTAGTGACCCTAGTTTGATCATTGATTGACTATGAAGATTCAATTATCTTCAAACCTATTAAAAAAAAAGATGCTCTCAAACTGGGGGACCGTGGTCTAATGTGCATCTATTGTGTGGGTCCTTGACATGAAAACGTTTGTGAACCCCTGCATAGCAGACCTGTCACTTGCGGTGCAGTTGCAGTTATTACTTTTGACCAGCAGAGGCTGCTCAAGCCTCATATTTTCATAGCACTGAGCCATAGGAACACACGTTAGTGTTAATTCATATTCTCTCATCTCTCTCATAAACAAGCTTGCAACGTGCTCTACCTGAATTCTGTGGAAACTGAGTCACTGACCGGGCCCGAGGCTGTTTCCAAGGCAACCAAGTGTACTTTGGCTCTGAGTCCTCGTCCAGTGGCAACAGTGGTCCACTTCAAAGTGTCTTCTCAGGGCATCACTCTGACCGACAGCAAAAGAAGGTACATCTTAGACACAACATTATGACTTATTGTACAACATTTTCAATTCGCTGGATGTAAAAGTGGTGTTTGTTATTGTGTTAAGTTTCTTATGCATAACATGTGCAACAGTTTGATAAAAAAAATCTTTCAAGACAGTATTCTCAAAGGTGAAAGGTGAGTCATAATGTTGTTTGTGTTTACACAGGTTATTTTTCAGGAGACACTACCCAATCAGCAGTGTGACTTTCAGCAGTCTAGACCCCCAAGACCAGAGGTTGGTCACTGAGACATATAGGCTAATAAATAACAAAAACTAAATGTGCTTGTACATGTTACTGCTGATTATCTTTAGTAAAGGCAGTAATATGATCTATGTGCTTGCTGCTGCTGCACAAATACTTTATGTTACTGACTTATATTTTGTAAATATAAGTTCTCTTTGTCTGCTTTTGTACCATGAGAAGTGAATGTAGATTGCTAGTAAGAGCCTTGTCTGTATAAAACATGTCTCCATGTCTTTGTTATTCATGTTTTCCTACGTTTTGTCTCTGTGTCTCTATCTGTGTACCCGTGCTTCAGGTGGACTAATTCTGATAGCACGTCAAGCAAGTAAGTGCTTGTGTCACTGGGTGTTTTTCTTTATCGACTGATACAGTGCACTACTTTGCATGGCAATTAATCATCAATTAATCAGATATGTTGCTCTGACTTGTTGAGACAGAATGTGGTTTCTTTGACAGTCTCAGATATTATTTTCTCTTCGGCCTTTTGACCTCTCACGTGTCTTCTTGCTGCAGGATGTTTGGCTTTGTGGCGAGGCGGACGGGCAGTGCTACAGAGAATGTCTGTCACCTATTTGCAGAGATGGACCCCGAGCAGCCAGCTGTGGCCATCGTCAACTTTATCAACAAAGTCATGCTGGGACCTCAGCTACACAGATGAGAAAGCAGGAGAATTAGAAAACTGTGGGCTGTTGGGGATCTGGGGTAGATGTCAATATGATTTTCACGTTTTCTAATGAAGTGTGTGTGTGTATCTACATCTCTGCTTGCATTTGTACAGGTGGCACCATTGCGCTCCGCTGTATGACTGTTTTTAAAACAGAATCCAGTTCTGACAGATCAGTGCTCTGTAGGGCAAAGTGCTGTATATATGCCAGTTTACAGAGCAAACAGAATAGTTTGATAAGCCAAAGACTGACCTAACTTTGGTAACCTTTGCCAAATGAGATTGAAATACAGTAAACTTTGGGGTTTGGTTTTGTTTTGTTTTGTTTTGGGTTTTTTTTTTTTTTTTTGCTGTTGATAAAATGATTTTATTTGTCACCCTGTTTCAAGCAGTGCACAAGCGTGAGTGACAATCCATTTATCACACTGTTATTTGTATTAAAGTTTCTCTGCATCAGCATTTAAGGGTAAGGGCAGAATGGTTAAGGTCTTCAACAGTGTAGTAAAATGTAAGAGCCACGTTTGAAAGTGTCAAGTGGAAAAACTGACCCGTCTTAAGTCCCACCCTTTCTTCCTCTTTGCTCCAATAATAGTTGAATAAGCTTGGTACATGCCCCTGTCAAATTTCTGCTTTCCTGTTTCCTGTACACAATTTTTTTTCCTTCAGCTTTGATGTGCTAGGCTTGTCTATGTTGAAAAGAAAACCAAATTTTGAAGATGCTTAAAAGATGTGGCTGGGTGACTTGCAAAGGCAACATATAGTTAGATAATATGAGCAAAATACTAGAAAGCTAGCTAACTAATCTACATCAACAGTTAGTTAGCTACACACTAACTAACTAGCTCACTGATCTACAAACAATCATTAGGTAGCAAGTTAGCTAGCGTTTTGCTAACATTAGTTAACTACATGTGGCTTTTACAGGTCCCCCAAAAGCAGCTTTTAACTGTCCTCAAAATGTGTTCTTTTCAACATAGATGAGCCTGGCACATAGCACTTCTAAGTATGGGAAACAGGAAAGGAGGTACCAAGCTTACCCAACTGTTATTGGAGCAAAGAGCAAAAAGGGGCGGGATTGCGGGAAAGGTCAATTGCAATTTTGGTCTTTATGCAATGTGAAGAAGTGAAAATGAAAGCACTAGGTTATGTATTTTGATTATCTAAGGAGAAAGTGTCTTTGGCTACATTTTAACTCAATGGTTGCATACATACTTGTAACAATCACCATTATGTTCTAGTTGCAACTATACTATTGTATTTTGCCACAGATGTAGTAGTATTATGCTAAACCTAATTACAATTGAAAACACACACACAGACGATTTAACAAAATGTTATGCAGCTACTAACTATATAAGCAAGTAAAATGAAGGTCAGCCTTAAAACTGGATTAACAAATGTAATTTAAAAGATCATAGACACAACATGAACACTTACAACTTTTCTACTGCTGCAAATAATAAAGAGCCTGTCTTATGACATTAAAAATATCATGGTCTCAAAGGACATTCTTATATATGAACACTTACAATGTCTGCAGTGTTGGTAATGTCATTATAGAAAGAGCCAGAGCAGAAAAAGTCTTCATATCACAAGTTAGTCTTGGCCTTGTTCGTGTCCCTGTCTCACTAACCAATACCCATGGCAACACTTACTGAGTGAGTTATGTTTTAGAGGGGACTTTCACTTTAAGCCAAAGACTTCATTACTATTTTTGAAGATATTTTGAAGGTTGTTTTTTGGTTTTTTTTGCTTTTTTTTAATCAATTCATTTTTGTTGTTTGGCATTCGTGTGTTTTCTATAAATGGATACAGTATTTAGATGACTTAAGCACAATCATTATTTTTCATAATGGATTTTTATGTAAAAGAATTAATATATTTTAGTCCTCTGTGATGGTGAGAAGAATGGTATATGTCATATTTGACAGGAACTTTAAGTAATAAAATAAAATAAAACAAAATGCAAGTGTACGCTTCATCATTTATATATTTATTTCATGACTTATTTGCAGAGCGAATCATAGATTTGTCTTTTTTGTTATGTGCTAAAAGCGGGTTAAAAAAAATTAATAAACTGAGTTCAACATATGGCTTCATGTATGGTTTTCCAAATATTCTCAGCTTTCGCACCTGTCACCTTGAAACAGCATGATTCATCACACAAGTCTTCCTACCTTCTTCTTTTTTGCAGTTTTACAGCACTTGGTATCTTTGATGTTACATTAATGTGTCTTGGATATCTTAAGTATTTAATCCACTAGCTCTCATAAAATCACTTTTGCACTCCACACTATCTCCACACTCCAACATTTTTTTTAATCCTGGCTTTTACTTGTGCCTATTTTCTATTGTTTGATCATCACTTGCCTATCTAATGCAATATTTTCTGCATATTACTGGGATATGCTCTACATATCCTAGAGAGTACCTCCTCTCTTTACACCGTATGCTTTTTCAACATCAAAAGCCACTCTCTCTTTATTTACTTGAGCTCTTCTTATCTCATCCTCCAGACGTAACACTGTCCCCTCCTCTCCTAAATCTGCTTTGGTATGTAGTCTCTGTGCCTCCTTTCTCCAAGAAGTACATAAGCATCTCCTTCCAAAAATTCTTCATTCTTCCCATACTACCTACAAATAATGCTAACAACCTCTTCAGTCCTGCCATACTTAAATGTTTCAATTGGATGTAACTTATTTCACACTGCTTTGGTGCCTTCTTCCCAGTTCTAGTCAGTGTATTTTTAATTAACCCATGCTAACTAAATGGGACATTTTGTTCCTTCTCAATGGTGTTTTATGTACATAGCAGCTCCTTGTTTTCAGTTTTTCTTTTCTCTCTGCTTTTTCTTCCCTCCTCAGACAATTTATGGGAGCTGTGACATTGCATTTACCATTTACACAGTCTTCCTCTTACTGGTAAATACGTTTTTCATTGCTACTATTCTAAGCAGCACTCATACGGTTGAACAGTAACAGGCTAAAAGGATGAGGTCCCACCGAGATTTGAACTCGGATCGCTGGATTCAAAGTCCAGAGTGCTAACCATTACACCATGGGACCTGCTCCGCTACTTTCGCCCACAGAACAATGTTAATAATCACATGCTACAATGTTATTGAGTGACTTTCTAATCACTTTTCAAGTCCGAGTCATTAATAATTTCGAACATTACTTCTCTAGTTCAATATCTTACCAAACAGCACGCTATTAGGAAGGTTAAACTATTTGTAAGAGTAACAACTGCCCCGTGTTTCGCCAGTGCTAACGTTAGTTAGCTACCTAAAGCTAGCCTAGCTTACTCAGATAAGCTAACGGAACTGCTGAGTGTGGTGAGTATGAAGTCACAGGTAGCTTATTATTAACACACGCATCCACCTACAGGTGCAGACAGTCGACCACGTTTGTCTAACCGAGCCTGCTGATATGTGTTGCAATATATTAATAAAGGTTTACGTCAATTACTACCAATAAGGTGGTCTGCTAGCTAGCTACTCACTATCCGATTTTAGTTTCTCAAAATAAAAGCTTTGTTTTCAAAATAAAATGTGTCAAACTACACTGCCTGGTCAAAAAAAAGTCACACTAATACTTTGTTGGACCGCCTTTAGCGTTGATTATGGCACGCATTCGCCATAGCATCGCTTCGATAAGCTTATGCAATGTCACAACATTTATTTCTGTCCAGAGTTGCATTAATTTTTCGCCCAGATCTTGTATTGACGATGGGAGAGTCGGAACACTGCGGAAAGTGTTCTGCAGCACATCCCATAGACTCTCAGTGGACTTAAGGTCTGGACTCTGTTGTGGCCAGTCTATATGTGAAAATGATGTCTCATGCTCTCTGAACCACTCTTTCACAGTTTGAGCCCGATGAATCCTTTCATTGTCATCTTGGAATATGCCCGTGCCATCAGGGAAGAAAAAAATCCATTGATGGAAAAACCTGCTCATTCAGTATATTCAGGTATTGAGCTGACATCATAACGTTGCTGATATGTAACCAACTGAAGCAACCCCAGATCATAACACTGCCCCTACAGGCTGTACAGTTGGCACTAGGCATGATGGGTGCATCATTTCATCCACCTCTCTTCTTACCCTGATGCACCCATCACTCTGGAACAGGGTAAATCTGGACTCATCAGACCACATGACCTTTCTCCATTGCTCCAGAGTCCAATCTTTATGCTCCCTAGAAAATTAAAATTTTCTTAAGGCTACACAGCTGTTTAGTCCGATCTGATCACAAATAGGCCGATGAAAACCAGGGCATAAGGAAGAAAAACTAAACGCCACAGCAGCACAGGTTTTGAGAAAGAATGTTAATGATTTATCATCAATCGATTCTATTTATTAAGTAGAGATTTTGAGTACTCTTTCCACCAGTGCGTAATATCAGTGTCCTTTCTTAGTTTTTGTAAATAATGTTTTGATGATTAGTGTAGAGGTTGTAGTGATTGCATCATCATTAGGAAAGACATAACTACTTTTTAAAAATGACAAGAGTCTTGTAGAGTAAAAAAAAAAAACCTAATCAAGAAAACAAAACGAGAATGGCTCCAACCATTACTACTTAGGTGTTTTTAAGTGACCCCCACTGCTCCAGTGGAGGTGCTCAGTGGCCCAGGGTAAAATACTGTTTGTGCTGGTGTAAATGGCTGGTTTGTAGACACAACCAAGACACAGAGACTATTATTAGATCTTTCAAAGGACCTAACTATTAACCAGATAAGAAAGGTTTTTTCACATCTGGCTGTTTCATATTCTGAGTCCAACTGTAGCCTCTCAACACTTTAACCAGCTGACTTGCTTATCACTTACTTCATATACTGTAATATCATAAGATATTCATGTGTTTTTATTTATTCTTTGTTGCTGAGGAGCAAACAATAAAGTCTCCACTTTGTTGTGATTGCTTGGAACCAGCTCAGCCAGTTGCATAGGAGTACATTTCATCAGCAGGCACTCAGGGATTCATGGCTGGCTTCCTCTGGGCCATTTTGAAAAGTGCAGCACTGTAAGATTTAGCACTGCTGTGTTGATATAGCCCAGGGACCCATGTGTGATAGTTCAGTATAGTAATGGGTGATTAGTGTCCATGTTGTCCCTCATCCTCCCAGAAGAGGGAACTAGAGGGACTTTAATAGACCATGGTTGTCTTCAAATCTCCATATTGCAGCTCCCATCGAGCCTCTGGTGGACAACAGTAGGACCATGGTATGAGGTTTCACAATCCTCAGTCAGTCAGTCAGTCTCACCACATCACTAAATTTAATGTAGCAACTGTACTACCTGTTTTCAATAAGTCCTGTTATTTTTGTGCCTTATGAGGTCAAAGAACTGTAGGTGTCCTGGAACAGATTCCACCCCCTCTCGACTGTCTTCTGAGGAATTACAAAAAGAAAAATAACCTTTGGTCCCTTAAGTAAATATTTGAAGAAGACAAAAGAATTCCAACAATGTTCAAGATTTGCTGCTATATACAAAACTCAAAAAAGATGTTTGATTGAGTAAATACTCATGAGCTCTCACACTACTAATACTAAACCATGAGTCACACATTAAAACTAATTCAATGTGTATATTATTTACTCACAACTGTTAAAATAATCAGGCTTCTCACATACTTGCTTTTATAAAAGTAAAATTAATTATTTTTAATTATTTATTATTGATTATGGCCCGACTAATACTGGATTTATGGGGCAGACGCTACTACCAATGTTAGGGAGTAAAACAAATATTGATATATCAAATGATATTAATCTTTTGCAATGATCCCTCAACAGTGGTCACCAAACCCTCATGACAAAGATATTTTATAGTTAAACAATAAACTTTATTTCCCAAAACAGCATTAGGACACTGTAACAGCAATCATACACAGGTATTTACGTTTTAATAATTATAAATAGCTATAAATTGAAAAACACAAATAGAACACAATATATGTATGTATTAAATGTGAATTAAGAAAAAAGATCAGATAAAATACTACCTATAAAAGTGAGAAATACTTGTAATGTATTATGTTCTGTAAAATGTCTTATGTTTTTGTAAAAAAAAAAAAAAAGGATATGGGTGCATAGGTGCACAACATATGATGACTGATATATTGGTCAGGCTCTATTATTAATGCTCTGAGAAAAAAAAAAGCATGTGTGAATCACTTATTTTATTGATTGTACATTTTATGCCTTACATCAAGGGGGAAAATTAAGTACATTTACTCAAGTATGTAAGTACAGTTTAGAGGTACAATGCACATGATAAACTCAACTACTTTTAAATGATGCAGATTAAATTTATTTAATTGGCTGGCAACAGTATTCAAATTAAATAATCTAAAAAACAATAGAAAAAATAAATACTACCTTAGAATATATAACGGTACAGTATAGAGGACAGAACAAAATTTTAATACAAACTACCAAACAGTCTAAAACACTACATAACAAAAAAAAAGAGAGATATTATAAATGGTGCAAAACAGCACAACGGAGGCAGAAAAAACAGGATATGAGTGACTGATATTTGGTTATAAATTTAACGGTCTGATGGCATCGAGGACGACGCTGTCCTGAACCTGTTGGCTCTGGAAATAATACTCTGGTAATGTTTTCCAGAGGGTAACAGACTGCATAGTTTGTGGCTTGGGATGGTCTGGGATGATTCTGTGGGCCTCCTTTAAGTGTCTCCTGTGGTAAAATGTCCTGGAGGGTTGGTCGTTTATTGCCTGTGAGAAACTATTCTGTTTACATCACCTGCTGCACAGCTTTACAGTGCAGGGTGGTGCAGCTTGGACACCACACAGTGATGCAGCTGCTGCAGATACTCTGAGTGTAGCACATGCAGGAGGCAGTGAGGATCTACGGAGCCATGCTGAACTTGCATGTCAACATTACTCAATACTGCCAAAGGAACTTGAAGTGCTGACTCTCTCCACTCTCGTACACAATCACCCCTTCACCTACTTGTTTTGGCACCGTTTTTAAGGGTCTCACCTCTACCTTGTATGCAGACTTGTCACTGTCATACACTACGTTTATATTCATACACAATACCAAGGTACCGGGAGACATAGCTAGCAATAAAATAATGGGTTTTACATGCATTCCATTTATCTTACTACTCTTAACTGTTTACACGTGGCTGGCTAGAAATTAGATTAGCCTCTTACTCCTACCATAATTTTTAACTTAGATAAAACATATTTATTGTCACACCAGTTGTGTAAGTACAATCGACTGAAATAATCTGGCTGTGATGCTCATTACAAAAAATGGTAAATTAAGCAGGTCTACAAAAGACAGAAGAATAACTTACTACAACTTACTACTGTAAAAGTAAACTATTTGTTCTTTCTTTAAAAAGCTTGTTTGGACTGTCTTAAAATTTTAAGTTGACTGAATTCGAAAATCAAGTTGAGGAAATTTTTTAATGATTCAAAACAAACTTTTTTTTGTCAAATAAAGTTGATATTCATTCAGTTGTATTTGAGAAAACATGTTCAATTAGCTTTAGCAATTAAGTTGACATGGATGAACACTACAAACAAAGTTGATTTTCTTTTACATTTTCTCAGTTTGAAAAGTCAGTTCTTCATTTCACACAAAGAACTTCCAGCTGCAGCTGCTCCTCATGGAGTTTTGGCACAAAGACAAGATGTGAAACTGCTCCCACTGAATTTATTAAAGTTTAAGTGTTTGCAGTGTTTTCTTTATTGTGAAAACAAACAACCATGGCTTATCTTAACGTGTATTAGAGACACACAGCGAGTTTTCATCACACGTCTATAAAAAAGAAGTGTTTTTACTCTCAAACAGTGCATGCTGGAAAGTCTACTCATACGACTGAACTCTGTACAGTACATTCATTCATGTCATCAGCTGAAGTCAAAAGACTTAAAGTTAGAAGAATTCATGTTTATAAGTTCTGAAGTGTTCTTAAGATAAATGCTAGAAATTGTAAGTTTACTCAACTTGAACAAATAAAACTTGTGTATTTATGGTAAGTTAATGAGAAAAGATTAGTTGATTCCACTAAATTTCTTTACATATTTTACAGTGTACTATTAAGATAAAATACTCAATAATAGAATGAAAAATGTCTTACTAAAATAAAATATACAGGAATGAAATAAAATATTGTTTAAGAAGGCATATAAATATAACAACAAATAAAAGGACATTTTAAAAACTTGCATACAGTTTTTTGTAGAATATTGCACAGATTATATTTTGATTTCGGCCTGTGTTTGTGAACACCAGGAGTGCCAGAAAATACTTAGCCTAACGTTACCTAACTTTACTGGGCACTAAAGAACCTAAAAGAACATAAAACAACCCCCTGCCTAAAAACTAAAACTAACCTAAAAGAAACTAAACAAACTAAAAGAACCTAAAACTAACCTAAACAAAAATAAAACCAACCAAAAACAAAACAAATCAAACCTAAAAAAAAAGCCAAACTAACTAAAAGAACATAAATGTAACTCCCCTCCAACATAAAGCTAGCCTAAAAGAAGCTAACCTAAATAAAGAAACCCAAAGCTATCTTAAAAATCATCAACCTAAGCCCAGTAAACCCTAAAACTAACCTGAAAGAAGCCTATCTGTCTAAAGGAACGTAAAACTAACTAAAAATTAAAACTAACTTAAAAGTATGGAGCTCACAGCATGCCACTCACCTTGTACGGCACCATCTTACACTACACCATCACACTAATCTACATGTTATACAGAATATGATATTTGTAAAACATGCAGGACTGTCAGTAAAGTAGATGTTTCAGAAATCAGGCTTTTGCTGAAAGCCAGAAACAATCAAATTTCTTTCATCTTCATGAAAACTGTCTGTGGTGTCACTCTCAAAAGTGTGGTTGTGCTGTGCCACACAGTTACAGTATGTGTGATGATCAGGGAGAACTGGCATGGGCTGGAGTGCTGAGAATGAGAGGATGACATGCCAGTCCTCATCACCAGTGGTCTTCCTGTCAGCAGGTCCAGGAGTCAGTTGCACATGGTGGTGGTCAGACATGGTCCCTGAGGGTTGATATTACATGCTGTATTGTTATTAACAGTATTCTCACGTGTATGCATTTCATATCCAAATGTGACAGGGCAAATGTGGGGTTAAGGTGGTGTCATCCTCAGTTGATCTATTTGCTCTATGCAAACTGCAGACTGCCTGGGGGAAGCGAGTCTATGTGGGTTTTGACCAGCAGCCCGAGGCATCCCATGATGACAAGCGTAAGTGGAACAGGGTGGTAGTCCCTCAGGCAGGATATCCTGGGTTTCATAGGCACAATGTGATTGCATGCTGTATTGCACTCAAACATTACAAACTGGAGCAGGCAGAGATTGAGTGTATCCCACTTAGACATCTGCCAGCTGATCAGCAGCACAGGCTCTCAAAAGCTGTCCAGAGATGCTGTCAGGTGCTTAAAGTATGCACCTGAGGGATGTGCTCACATTCACTCTGGACACGGTGAGTGCTTGTCGACATACTGTGATGTTCTTACTGTAATTCTCAAAACATGTGTAGGCTGTGACCACACACTTTGGTTCTGTGATTGTCAGATTGACTGTCCCTACGTGATCAAGCAGGGGTGTGAAACATGCATGGACCACATACAGCCCAGTTTGATCTCAAGTGGGCCGAACCAGGGAAACCATTGCATAATCACCTATGAGATCGTCGTAGGAAAATAAATGTAGTTTTAAAACAATGTCTCAATGTTTCCACATTCAGTCATCACTGTCATCACAATATACAGATCACAGTGGATCTACAAATGCACAAAACATTTAAGCACTTAGGAAGGAAACAACAATATAGTATTTAACATCAGAAAATGTGTCAAGGTCTAGAAATTCTTTAAATTGTCTATACATTTACACTCTTGTGTAGTAATGCTGGAAGCCAGTGAGGAAGAAGGTTAAGTTATCTCTTATAAACCATTTACAAATCAAATGTTTTGGCAGTGCCCTAGCAAAAGGGTTCCACCAGCGTTGTTTTAAGATAGATGTTTGATACAGATTAGATTGTACTTAAGCTTCTGATTGACAACATTTTGCATCAACATCTCTGCAATTTTTTTATACTTTGCAAGTCATCCAGTGGACTGGATTGAAAACTTTGATGGGCTGGTTCTGGCCTACAGGCTACACATTTGACACCACTAGGACAGAGGATTGACAAAGTCAAGAAAGATTTTTAGACATATGATATTTGATCGTGTTTTCATATATTTACTGGAGATTAAATAGTTTCATATCTTATCTGATGTTCCTGTACCAAGTGAAGCTATGGGTGGGTTTGTGTGCTTTTCTCTGACTTTGAAAACCCAGACAAAGCCTTGTAAATTCTGATTATAATTTGTGCAACATTATAGTTTTGACAAACAATCTTAAGATAAATATAGAAGTTTTATTCACCCAGTTTAATTAAACTTAATATTTCTAGTATTTATTTTCAGAGCACTTCAGAACATATAAACTTTCCTCTAACTTGAAGTCTTTTGACTTCAAGTGATGATTTGAATGAATGTACTGTACAGAGTTCAATCAAGTCATTAAATTAAGTTTTTAAAGAAACACAAACAGCTCGTTAGAGAGTTAAAACTGTACTCAGATCCACCTTTTTTCTTTGACTCCTCAAACAGAGAAAATGTAAAAGGAAATCAAATTTGATTGTACTGTTTATCAGTGTGACTGAAGAGTTATTGGTTCAGCTTAGCATCTTAAACTTTTCTCAAGTACAACGGGAATTAATAAAAAGAAAAGTCTATTTGACTGGAAAAGTTTATTCATTTTGAAACATTACAAACTTACCTCAACTTAAACATTTTAAGGCAGCCCGCACTCTAACTTTTTGAAGTTAAAACAAATTGTTTATTTTAACAGTGTATATTTCTGTTTAATATTTTAGTTTGTTGTATTGTGGCGAGAATAATATCACAATGAACCATAATGGATCAATATTCCACTTTTCAAAAAATGCATCTGCAGCCGCATGACTGTTTGGGGGTGTGTGTGTGCTTACATGTCCTGCCCTGTCCTGTCCATTTGCATCATAACATATCCTAAAGTGAAACCTGTCTGTCCTAAAGACATGTGCCAGTATGTGCTCTCTTAATATGCAAGTTATTCATGTCTCTGCACCAGTGCCACGAATGCTAATTCCCGTAGTTTTAGTGGGTCAAGTGTTTCTGATTTATGATTTCCACTCTCCTGCTTTCCAGAGAGCGAGCCAGCTCAGTGTGAAGGGCCGGAGCATCTGAGGACACAAAATGGCTGGGCCAGGATACATGTCTGACATGGGTGTTATGGAGCCAAATAAATCCCCGTTAGCTGAACGGCTTGATCCAGAGCTGGTGCCAGACTTGGAGACCGCCCAAGCCACAGGACAAGGATCAGCTCTCCATGAGTATGAACCTAACACCCGCACATTTTACTACTAGTTACTGCAACATGAATCAACAGCTAACAAGCTTATAGTATGACACATATCTAAGGTGCTGCAGGGCTCAGGATGTGCTGATTCTGAGGTTAATACTAAAAGTCTGCAGCTGACATTGAACTTTGCACATGCATGCCTGGATTTTATGGTGTGGTCCTAATTGTTGAGTGGTCTGTACTCTTTAACCACACAGTGGGTACAAAATGTAGAACTGTGTAATGTGGAGCGGACGGAATATTTAGGGAATGTTTGTTGTGAAAATTCTTGTCATGGAGGCAAGGCAGTGAGTGCTGGCAGGGGATTTAGAGAGCCGACAAACAGTGTGTACGACATATTGTAGCTGCTGTAGCGCTGTGCTGACTGTTAGATCAATGCAGGGGATAAATGGAGGGCTAGTGAGAGTGCAGAATACCTGAGACATATCTGATAAACAGAGGAGCTTGTTCGAACATTTTGTAAATTGTAAGAGGGGTAGGTGGAGTAAACCATGACTTCAGTGTACATCTTTTTGTGTATTGCCATAATTTGTTTTTGACATTGACTCACTGTCTGTTTAAGTACTTGGGTGCATGCTGTTTCCAGTTTTCTTTTTTCAAATGCAAAGGACCAGTGTGTAGGATTTAGTGGCATCTAGCGATGAGCTTACAGGTTACAAAGTTGTTGTCTCACTTACACCAAGCATATAGGGACAGGGGTCTGCAACATGGCTTCAGAGCCACAAGCACTCTTTTGCCCCTCTCCAATGGCTCTCTGTGACTTTGACAAAGAATTATATGGACATGAATAAAGGCTATTTTAATTTTCATTTAGCATTTTTGTAGGCAAAAATGCTAAATGAAATGTTTTGTACTCAAGTAATTCTTACATTCTCCAATTATAAAAATGTGCAGCTTAAACACCACATAAAAATGAGGTTCTAATATTTTGTCTACGGCTCAGCGCCTTTTCATCTAAATTCTGCTGGTGCCTAGTCTTGAGTCTCCCTACAGATGCCAAATCCAACAAAGGAAAAGTCTCTGTGGAAAACAGAAAATTTAGTAGTTGTAGCTCCAGACATTGAGAAAAAAAATAGCCAAAAATTGCTCTTTTGATAGTAAAGGTTGCCGACCCTGGTTTAGAAAAACCATGGCATTGAAACAGTTTGGTTTGTCTAATCTGGGCTACTGTAGAAACTAGAGCCCAGCCAATACTGGATGTTTGGAGCTGATGCCACCCTGAATAAACAGCCTGGATCAGTTTGAGGTTTCTGCCTGCAAGGAAGTTTTTCTTTGCCACAGTTGTCTTAGTGCTAGCTCTTGGTAGGAACAAATGGGTTTATAAAGCATATGGTCTAAAAATAAACTTTTTGTCCAAAATGACATCAGAGCATTGAAACAGTAAACTTCTAATTATTATAAACAACAATTATTGTAGAAATTACTGAAATAAAAAGATTTTCAGAGTTTTAATGTAATATTAATTCTAATCTGCAGGTGGATTTTAAAGCTTGTTGGCTAACAGAATCCTGTAATAAAGTTTTGCAGCTGTATTACATGCAGTCACATACGTCACAGTAGATACACAGATGTTTAGAAAAGTAGCAACTTTCCTTGAAATGTCTGACCAGAAACAGACCATCCATTGTTATGCACATCATATGATCCCTTCTGTTACAATAATGACTCTGATGTAAGCACTGAGGTTCACTAGATTAGAAGTCACATTTGCCTGCTACTGAACACCTTCACACATGTGTGCTCAGCTAAAGGACAGTCAGTACCCACAATGGGAGTACCAAGGCAGTATCAGAGAAATTATGAAGGTATAAACATCTATTACACTATATATTAGGGAAGTCACTCTCTCCAAATCCATGATTCAAGTCTAGCAGATTGCTTTTCAGCACTGATGGCTATGCCATTGTGTAGTATAGTCTTATAGTCAACAGAAGATCAATCAACAGAATATATATATGTATATATATACATATATAATGATTATTTATAATTGTGCCATATCCTGCCAGTAGATCCCTTTAAATCTTACACACTACACATTTAAAAACCAAAATAAAGAAATTCTACATAACACAAACAGGTTAGATAGAAAATGAGTTAAGAGATGAGTTAGAAAAGGATCAAAAATACAGCAAATGCTGCCTACAAAACAAAACAAAACAAAACAAAAAACATTAAAACATCTGCAACTTCTGCATTATGTTCTGTCTAAAAAGGTTTAATATTGGCACATGCCAATATTGATTCATATTCATATCCATATTCTGTCATTAGATCCCCCTAAATCTTACACACTGGACCTTTAGAGACCAAAATGAAGAGCATTTTGAGAAAACACAAACAGATTTTAGAGATGATGGAACTGAAAATATTAAACTGGTAAAAATGTGTATTTTAGAGTACATTTTATTTGTAAAGGCTATTATTTTTTGACAGAAACATGTGTCTAGGCCTTGTAAAACTGCTTGAAAGTCAGCTTCTGTTATATCATAAGAAATTCTCAATCATTTGCACGGCCGAGATCTGTTTCCACTTAACCATCAGTACAGTTCTACCTCTTGTTTTGAGGCTGCAGCGGCAGAAAGGAGCGATTAGAAGAGGATATATGGAACCGGATGAGGCCCTCCCTTCTCGCTCCCTCTCCCCTTCGTATCTGTCGCCTTTACCGTGTTTACATTATAGACACACCCCTGACCTTCACCCAGGCCCCCTCCGCTGGCCCCACCACATACACACACACGCACGCACGCACACACACACACACACACACACACACAGACACACCATTTGCACCACATACCAGAGTTCCTATGTGCACACAACCGTGAATGAACAAAATGCCATCTAAATAAATAAGTGTGAGATTTTTATCTCGCAGAAAATATCATCAATATTTGTCCAGTGTGATCGTGTAGTGGAGTTGTTTAATCGTCTATTTTTAGCATACTCGGCCGTCTCTCATGCATTGCAAATGTATGGCTTGAGATCGCCATGCAGCGGAATTGCTTCCCAGCCTACCACTGTACTGCAGAGTAGACACACCCCTCCAATACACACGCCTCACTGCACGCATTTGCAAAGTGTCAAAGAAACAATGAAGCAAAATGCATGAAATGAAATATTAAGGAGCAGACAGAGCTTATGTTATTATTACAGCAGCGTGATATCGATGGTGATGGTGTGATGGCTTATTTAAAATTCAAACACAGCAAGAGCTCAAAAGCCTGTAAGCTGCAAAACAAAGACACTCCGGTGCGGGAGAGAAGCACGACCTCATTGGGACTACTCCTCCGTATGAAGACACCGCACCGTATCTAATGTTAGCGCGGTAATCCCCCGCACCGGGTGTCCATTGATTCAGAGATCACAGGCAAAAACGATGTTGCTTTAAACCTCACGCGGTCAAAGTTGTTTACCTCTTCGTTACCTCTGACGTCACGACACACCCCTGTTTGAGGGGGTGGGTCTCTCCCTAATGGACACCGGAGCCGACCATTCAGAGAAGGGCTACGCTGAAATGTCACCAATCAGAACGCGGGAGAGACGCTGAGACCTCCTGTGATTGGCTAGTGAAGGGGCTGGGGGGGAAATCCCTCTTTCCCGTAGAGGTCCTGGAGAGGGGGCGGTGCATAACAAAAAGTAATGGCCATCTATTTAGGTCCTGAAGAAGGAGGGGTATTTCTCGTCGGACTAACCGTAGGTGTGATTGAGTTTTATACATGTTAGCACGTACGTGTAGCCGTTAGTGATACCCCGTTGCGAGTCAACCGTTTTTCCGTTATATGTTCCGTTGGTCGCGGTCGCAAAACGGTTAATAAGCTGGCTGAACTTGGTGCCGCGTTTTAGGGTTAAAGCAGCCAGCTAGCCACGCTAACGTTAGCTACTACCAGTGTGTGTGTATGTGTGTGTGTGTGAGAGAGAGAGCCAACCAACGTCTGGAAGGGCGTACGAGTTTGACGTTTTCTCCCCCAAGTCTCCTCACATTTCGGAGTTTAGTAACGTTACAACGCGGTCCTCCTCTCCTTCCTCAAAGCTTAAGCCACCCCAGTCAACATGGAGGGGACACACTTTGCGCTTTGAGCATGAAGACGACGAGAGACGGCGACTGAAAGAGGATTAAAAGCAACTCGGTCTTGATGGGGAAAAGTTGAGCTGAGGTATGAAACTCGCATGCACAGGAGGAATGCTAAAGTCGAGGCTGGACTTATTGTAATTTATGTTGCTCAAGAACACACAAGAAGCAGGTTCACAATAGTTAAAGTCTCTTGTTTAATCCATGTGTTTGCTTACTTGCTACTATATGACGATTACCATTGAGTGAGTGTGTGTGTGTGTTTCTGTTGAAAAAAAATCCAGTGTTACATAAACAGAGCAACTGCAGGTCAGGTAAAGACCCACTCAGTGACTTGCGACATGCCATTTTGCTTTTGTATTGAACAGGATTAACAACTTGGGATAAACTGAAGAAAGGTTTTCAAGTCTTACCTATTGTACAAGGGCATGCTAAAACCTCAGGTGAGACATTTTTCCTTTGCTTTTAAGTGATACCTGGCGATGTGCACTCATGTATGTTGATAGTTTACTGTCTTTGAGCAGATATGCAGTGAAAGAATTGTCTAGAGCTGCAACAAATAATTGAATAATCAATTATGAATCGATTGTTAAATTGTCAACTATTTTGTTAATAAGTTTGAGTAAATTTGTAAGAAAAAAGTTTAAAAAATCTCTGATTCTAGCTTTTCAAATGTGAATATTCTCTGGTTTCTTTACTCCTCCTCTATGACAGTCAATTGAATATCTTTTGGTTCTGGGCAAAGCAAGACAATCAAGGACATCACCCTGGGCTTTTGGAAACATTAATCAACATTATGCAGCATTATGTGACATTTTACAGATGAAACAACTAATTGATTAATCCAGAATATAACTGACAAAGAAAATAATTGTCAATTGCAGTCCAAATGTATATTTGAAATGATGTACAGTGAAATTGTGTAGTCACATGTAACTTAGTTCTAACTTACCTTGTTTGAAGTTACACATTTTTGCACAGATTTCCTGGGATTGTTGCACTCTCATGATTATGCAGCTGTCATACTTTGGTTATTAGAAATACATTCACCCTCATCATATGTGTTCAAATGTATGTATTGGGACCCCTTGAGATTTACCATCTCATTTTTGAGTGGGTGAAAAAAAGTCTTAAGAATAAGGTAGTAAATAATATATTATGTAAAATAAATATTGCATTTAATAATACTGTAATACCAGTATATTAAAGTGACAGCATTTGCAGTTTCTGAGTTGCTTTGGTGGAGAGCTCTAATGATTAATCGGCCAGTTGTCAACTGTCAAATTAACCACCCACTATTCTGATAATTGATTAATCATTCTGAGTCATTTTTAAGAAAAAATATTCACTGATTTTGGCCCCTCAAATGTGAATATTTTCTGGTTTCTTTAGTTGTCTATGGCAATGACAGTTTATGGACCAGACAATTAAATGATTGATCAAATAAATGATCAACAGATTGATGGATTATGGAAATAATTGTTAAATGCAGCCCTAATACACAGTGACATTGTCTGCTCACATGTCACTAAGTCCTAACTTATATTGCTTTGAAGTTACACATTTTTGCACAGATTTCCTGGGATTGTTGCAATCTCATGATTACACAACTATCATACTTTGCTTACTGGAAATACATTCACTCATCATACATATATATCCAAAGAGGTTAAATACCTGGGTTTCCCACCATTTGGTTAGACTAGCTCTGACTAGTCTGACAGGCATGAACTGATGAAGCTTCTTGGATAAGAGGCGAAACGTCTTCAGAAAAAGGCTTTTTGAACAAGTCCAGTTGCTTTCGATTTAATCTTGCTTTGCCATACATATAAAATAAAATATAAAATAAATCACATATAAAAATAAATCTCTGAAGAATACGGTAGTTAGTAATGTATCATAAATTTTGCAAATAATAAGACTTTAATACCATTATATATAAATGACAACATTTGCAGTTTCTGAATTAGAAATATCAGTACTTGTAAAATATTGGTTCTCTTAGAGTGACTTGTTAAGATGTGACCTAAATAAGTGACACTGCTAACACCAAAGGACTAAGGCTTGATTTTACGGGCTGTGTAATGAAATCTGCAAGACTGAAAAGGAATTTGTCAATACAGTCATTTAGGTATTGGTTGTTTTTTTTCTGGCCAAATGAGAACACACAGTTACAGAAATAAATTTCCCCCACCTACAAGCTATTTAGCAACCTTTAATAACACAGTGTATTATAAACTCAAATCTTGTTTCATTGATAAAATTGTGATAAGCTGCAGTTATCTCAACAGAACTCAGCTCCCATGTGATGGACAGTTACATGTATGAGATTATGTACATTACAGTAATTACTCTGAGCATGAAAGGAGTTGACCGTCACTTTCACAAACACACACAGTTGCTAGGTAGAATTATTTCTGTTTCTACAAGTATATTTTTACACCTAAACCACTCACTTAATAGTCATGGAGATCTGAGCCACTGGTTGATAATGACATCATTAATTACGATGGGTGTCTTGTCTTTCTGAAGTCTGAAATTTAAAACAGCCTCCAGCTCTTCTTTGCTCTCTTCTGCTCATCGCTTAAAGAAAACCTGACGGGACCAAATACAGCTAACAGCAAGGGGTGTATATTCCTACTGTACCTTTTTTCCAGTGAGCCTAGTGCTACAATTCTCACACCTATCCATTTCTGTTTATGAAACAGTTTGACTCTTGAAAAATAGCTGCTGGTTGGATGGTGTCTTTTTTTTTTTATCAGGCTGTTTTAGGAAAAAAAAAAAGAATGCGGTTTCCCTTCTCAACAATTTACCGGACTTGAGATCAACGGTCACATATGTTCTGAATTTATGTGATGTGGAAATTTACGAGAGAACCTATTATTTGGGACAGTACGGGAGGCTTGAACAAAATGAGAACCAAGTATGTTCCAGCTTCTGAATCAATTTTCAATTAATTTCTCAGACCTGCAACGAGAAGCTACGAAATGGGCTTCGTTTGTGTCTTTATTGAACTGTGGCAGGTTGTTTATGAGGCTGTGTGCTGTGGTAATGGTACAGTCCATTAGGTCTCCTGTACAGTGAAATACCCCGCCCCTCCCCCCTTTCGTGACTTCAGTAATTGGTCGCTTCCTCTCACATGTAACCCTATAGAAAGAGGCTGCTGTACTTAACTGTATAGAGCCACTTGTATGTACTCTGTGCATGCGTGCTGTTTGCCACATATGTTCAGTTGCCTTTGAGACTAATGAAGTGTTAACTTCCCCCTAATGTCTTTGGGTCCTCAATTACCTCCTGTGGTTGATGGTTTTTAGGCCAAACACATCACATAGGTAATATTTGTTGTATATGGAGCACAAGTCATGCATTAAGAATTCCTCTTGGAAAGCAAAATATATGTCACTGTTTCAAATGTAGGGCAGTGGATGTACAGTGTCACAAGATTTTTTAAAATGAGTTTTATCTTATATGATTACAGATGAATGATTTTTTTTTTCATCCTTCAAAAGCTGACATTTTATTAGAAACACTATACTGGTAATTTCTTAAATTTTACATTCTTTAAGAGAGGTATTTCCTGAAATACAGGCGGCATTTTATGGAGGTTATATAACTTCGACTTGTGGGCTACGTGCGTTTGCACCCACCTCACCCACATGTCTGTTGTCTGTCCGGTTCTGTCCAGTCGGCTTTCTGCGCGCATGTCTCTGTGTGCTTGAGAATGTACATTCTCTGTCAAATTCAGCATAGACATAAACAGGACTTTTGGTGTGTGTTTGAGTGGGCCTCTCCCTGCCTCGTCTCTTTCCCCTCTCCAGAGTCCAGCAAGGGGCCCAGCATAAGGGGGCAGGCTGCCGTCACTGCCTCTCTCTCCCCTTGCAGGCCAGCACTGGGGCCTGGGCAGGGGGGGGAGTGGTGCAGAGACCATAGGGTTGGACACGGGACATGGGACCCCCCACCCCTTCCACCCCCAGTTTAGCCCATCCTGTGTGGGGCACAGGTCACCTTGTCATGTGCTATTACTGCTGCTGTAACATGCTCCCTGTGATCGTAGGAAAAGAGCATGAGATAGACCCATGGAGGCTGCGGGAGGGAGAATGAGAGAGCGCGAGAGAAAGAGGGAAGCGAAGGGACAGGACTGGACTAGTCTGCTCAGCCAGTTGTTTAGCTGCATTACAGACTCAGTTTGTCTACTTTGTTGTTGAAAGGGTCCACATTGTCTCTTTTTGTCCATTGTTCTCACTCCTCTATCAGCTCTCTCCATTTTTCTAAGGAAATTTCTAAACACCAACCAGATTTTCTCTGTCACAAATGCCAGTTTTCTTTTAATACTTGTTTTCTTCACCCCCAGATTCCTCCTCCCTTTAAAATTTCCTTTTTCACTCTCTTTTCTGCCATTATTGTGGACCTAGCAAGGCTCAAGAATAAGGATTGCATGATTGCTCTGGGCAAGTAACAGGCTATGTCAGGCTTGTAAATCTAGCAACTCATTTGCCCAATTGGGCAGGTGCTAAAATAAGAATTAAACTATTACATAATCAATTAATGGGAAAAGTAATTGTTCATGCAAAAATGTCAGAAATGCTGTTTTCAGACTCTCAATATGGAGATTTCCTGCTTTTCTTTGTTTATTATCCTATTAAACTGAATAGTTTTGGAGTGATAATACAGCATAATGGTGACCCCTGCCTAGGCTCACCAACCAGATTTGAATTAAATTTTCTGTCAGAAATGTCACTTTCGTTTTAATGCTTGTTTCTTCAGCCACACCTTCCTCCTCAAAAATTTTCCCCCTTTCATCCTAGTTTCTGCTGTTACTGTGTACCAAGATGTACTTCTCTGTGTCAATCACAGGCCCACCAACCAGATTTGAATTAAACTCTCTGTCACAACTGCTAGTTTTTGTTTTTAATACTTGTTTTCCTCACTCCACCTTCCTGCTTCTTTTAAATCTCCCCCTTTCACTCTGTATTTGTAGAGATGTAAGAAAATATTGATATCACAGTATTATGTTTGTGATACAGTGTTTTGGAAAATGATACAGTATTTTGTTATCGTAATGTATGCAAAGATTTGTGGCAGTGGTTCATTTTGTGTTGTATTTTACCTGACTGCTAGATAGTAGTGTTGTAATTTATCTTCACTGTTCTGAATGCATAGAAAGCAGAATTCTTTTAACTTAAATTATATGCATATAGTGTTGTGTTTGTACTGTGACAGTTTCCCTAAAATTAGATAATAGCAATATATCACATTGCTTACAGTATCACAGTATATTGCAATATATTGAACCCTAATCCATGTATTGTGATAGATGTTGTGTCACCAGATTCATGCCAGTACACAGCCCTACTTTTCTGCCATTACTGTGTGCCTAGATGTTACTTCTATGTGTGAATCACAGGCCCACCAACCAGATTTGAACTAACTTCTCTCAAATGCCAAATTTCTTTTAATTAGGAGTGCCACAATTTCAATATTAAATTGATTGAAATGAGCAAAATCGAAATCCAAGGCAGAATTGCGATTTTCCCAGCATTTATTTCCCCTCTCCACTCCTGCTTACTTGGGGCACCTGGTATGTGTCCAAAGAAAAATAAACACTTCACAAGATGACACAGTGTAGCTGTCTGGCCATTATATCACACTTGATACCATATAGACAGTCTTTTAAGAGAAGAATTTGAAAATTTAAATGACAGTTGTTGGGACATAGAACTAATGATCTTTACTAATTGATAAATGAATCACAGCATAGCCATCGGTGCAAAAAATCTTTGTTTAATAGGAACCTTAAAATTTAACGTCAAATGGAATTCTGGATTTGGTGAATCGTGACACCTATACTTTTAATACTTGTTTGTTTTCACACCCACCCTCCTCCTTTATTAAAATATCCCCCTTTTACCTTTTTTCTGTCATTATTGTGGGCTTACATGTATTTCTACTTGTGAATCACAAGCCCATGTATTTCCATCGTAGACCCAGCTCTCTCTGCAGCCCGGGTCATTCCAGATTTGATTTGTTTTATGTCTCTTCTGTACTCGAAGTGACCCAGCCCGAGGTATGCAGTAAAACACATCGCCTTATGTTTTCTCCCTTCTCCCTCCAACCCTCTTCACAACTTCTCCCTCTCTTTCTCTCTCTCTCTCTCTCTCTCTCTCTCTCTCTCTCTCTCTCTCTCTCTCTCTCTCTCTCTCTCTTTCCCTCTCTCTTTCCTCCTTTAAATCTTTCTCCCACTCTCTCTTTTTTCCTTTAAGAGAAACTTTTGGCAGCATGGAACAATTTCAGAACCATTTGTGGGATTGCGTCATGTGATGCGGACGGAGGATGCTCATTGGACTGTCAGAGGGCCTCCTTCTCCCACTCAGGCGTTCCACAGCAATCCCTCTCTTTCTTCCAGTGCTGTTATAGGTCTGGATGTGATTCCGACTCTGACTCTTATGTGTTGGGATGTGGTCTGTAAGCTCATTGCTGACATTCTTGGGACGTGATGCCAGAGGTTTTTTATTTCCCGCTTTCCCCTCTCTTCTCTCCTGCACGTCTGTGTGCAGTTAAAATGATCCCTCCTTGAAATGCTGTCTGGATCCTCCTCTTTACCCACTTTGTTATATACATCGCCCTGTCCTCTCAATCATACTTCATTTCTACGCCCAGGCACTAATGGCAGCACTTAATTAGGTTTGTTAGTCAGTGGGCGTTGGTGGAGGTTGGGTTTTTATAATCACTTGATATTGACTTTGATGAAAGTTAATCTAACATCTGGGCTGCAGTCCAAATCTTTTCCACAGCTGAGGTCTCAATTATGTCTTTTCTGTAAGTAACAGGGCACCTGACAAGGAAAACCAATGGCCACTTTCCTGTTTGGTTATCACATACTTAGACAATGGTGCAGCTGGAAATGAAATGGTGAGTAGAACAGGAGGAAATAAGCTACCTTATGAGTGGTATTGGACTCCTGCCATGCTCCACCTTGGCACTTATCCCTGTATGGATATCTCGCAGCAGCTCAAACTCACTGTACATACAGCAACTGCAGCTGTAATACACAGATTCATGACTTACAGTGCTCTACTGTACACACTCACGGTGCAACATCAGCAACATGAAGTGCTACAATTTCTCATATTAGCGCTTAACAAGTATCTACTCTCAGTTCCTCAGGTTCACACCATCTGCAGTCGAGACTTAATTTCGCATTGATTGACATATAGTGTCAACTAATTAGAAGGTGCAAGTTAGAGGTATCCATTTGGGACACTGGGGTGCAGATGGTGCAAACGATTTACGCTGATTAATGTGACGCAGCCTGAGTCATTTTGTGAGGATATTATGCACAAATTTGTGGGATATTCTTCCATGCCACCAGAATTAAAAATGTGCCAGGTGTTCATTAATAAATATTTAATTACTGGGCTTTTTTATATGTAGTGTAGGTTAGGCTCAGGTTATTTAAGACATTCTGTTTTATATGACAAGACGAGTGGGTTTTCTGACATGTTGATCTTAATTCAGTCCAGACCACCCAGAGCGCCAGACTTGAATTGATGACCTATCATCAACTGTTGAGCATTAAGACTTGTGCAGACAGTGTCACATCTTTAAATCCAACCTGGGAGCGGTTCGGATGTCAGTCCCTGGATTATGAGACACATGCGTGTCATTTCAGCCATGATGTGAATAAATCAAAGGAGGAAAAGATGAGTCACCGCTCCGCCGCATGCTAAGTAGCACTTGTTCTCCCTCCGCTAGTTTGTTGGGTAAAAAAGAAAAGGAAACTCCCTAGCCTCTCCTCCAGCTACACCACCAAAATTGGGGTAATGTCTTTATTTTGCAGCTTTCACCACCCAGTTAAAATGACAAGCTAGAGTCAGTTTGCGGTACTGCGCATAATTACAGCAGGCCTCATCTCTTGCTCATCGGCCACTGCTGCTGGTGTGTCGCTTGGCCTCCCAAACTCCAGACTTTCAGTACACATTGATTTTCCTTCTTTTTTATCACTCGATTTCTCAGATAGAATTCATTCGCGCTTATGGGCTATTCAGGTGTGGCACAAAAGGTTCTTATTTACACCATTAGCTCAATTCTCAACTTATATCTGTAATGAACTGTCTTCTCGTATGTTATATTATAAAATCATTTTGTCAATACTTTGATTAGAGCTGAAACAAATAGTCACAGGGGGGTGAATTTACTTTCCAAAACGGTAACTAACATCTACCAGGCTCTGAAGGATAAATATCCAAATTCACCAGCCCCTCAGTAGTAAATTACTATTTAATCTCTGAAATCTACCAGCCACTTTCAAATTTTACCAGCATTTGGCTGTTGCCTAGTGTTGCCAGGCCTAGCCTGATTAATCAGGAAAGAAATCATTAAATCAATTATGAAAAAGCTAGTGCCACTCTACTACAAGTCTGTCATTATAAATGGTTTATTTTTAGGTTGTAAACACTTTATATTATTGATAAGCCAATACATCACTTTAGATTTAAAAAAAGGCAACAGTGACTTGTTTCTTTTCAAATAGTGAGTCCATATATGTCTGTACTGTTAAGCCTCAGATCTCATTGCTTACTTATCTTACTTTGTCTTCTCCATCAGCAACATGCATACCTGTCAGCTTCATTACATGTTTGTAAATAAGTTACTAGCATTAAACCACCGTCAGGATAGCTCAATAGTCAAAAAGTTTCATTTGGCATATTAAATTTACTCATGACATTATTAGATTTATACACTGAGTCATTAATAAATTGTGATGGGTTTTATACTTTGGAATAAGGTTCTCTTTTGCCAGCTATAAATTGTAGTAAGTCACTAGTAAGATTAATTAGTAGTAAGCAGAAAATGGATCTTGCCAAAGAGAGAACCCACATCTGTTTATGAAAATTGTGTTATAACTTGGTAATTGTTTATTAATGATTTATAAAGTGTTTACATTGTAATGAAAAACTAATTATCAGTCATTTCTAAATGATGTACTCTTATTGTAATGTGGCACCAAAATTCTGTATTTGAAGCTCTAGTTTTTTTGTTTGTTTTTTTTTTGTTTTTTTTGAGAGATGCATGATAAATATTGGGGCTCAAATTATAAGTCACTAATGGGAAAATGATTTTACTATTACTCTGATAATGAAATTATAGCTAATATCTGCTTTGACAGATTGTGTCAAAGCATTTAATTTGAATTCTTAGGCAAGAATTTGTGAACATTTGAAGAAACAGAACTGTCCTTTGTATTAGTGATGTCAGTTAGATTTGGTACAGTCAGAGCTATGGAATATTAGATCATCCATCTTTGATAACTACATCTGAGGCTTTTTTACCTTCAGGTGTGCATAATCTACAGGTTAGATGAATTCCATTTTAAAATGTAAAACTGTGTAATCATGTTTATGGCTGGGACGATTCGTCAATGTAATCAACGTCATCCATTATGAAAATGTCAATTTGCATATCGTGCATCAACATAAAGTGCTGCGCTCAGTCAGAGCACTGATTCACCTGGAGAACGAGCTCCAGACGGCAATTTCTACATCCACACACATACAAAACATACATGAACAACTCACAATCAAAACAATACAAAATAAGAATAACATTTGTTTGGGAGTTACATTTCTAACAGTCCATCTTTACCAATTTTAGTTTTAAGTCAAAATACCGATTGTCCAGTTCAGTGACGGGTCGACAGTTATTAGTTATTAAATTAAAATGTGTCATAGCTTTTTTGATTTGAGGTCCAGTATTTTCTGATCAAGTATCTGACATTTGTCTATTAAATAGGGTGGAAATCAGACTGACTTTAAAATATGCCACTATTAACATTATTCTAATGTGCTTTATGTGTCTATTTTTCACAATTATGATTGAATAAAATATTTAAATATTAACGAGTTTTTGATGTTTCAGGTAAATTAATTATTTAAAAAATAATGTTTGCAGCCCTATTCGTGTTATTGTATGGACTGAAAAGAATCAATATCATGCATCCTTAATTTTTGGATTTACTTACAAATCCTAAAACTTTGCTGGTGTTTAGTGTTTGGCAATTGCTCATTGGTTGAGCAAAGGGGTGTGGCGGTTGTCACATGTGGTGTTATCTGCTCCATCCTGCACCTTAAACCTAAAAGTCTTTAAAGACTAAAAGAGACTTTTTGTTTAGATTAAATAAATCTGTACCAGTTTTTCTCATACAAACAATTTAGGTAGCCAGCAAACAGATATTCCATTGTCACATAGTGTGCACACACACACACACACACACACACACACAAACAAACAAGCAAACAGTAGCACCAAAATCAGGTCCGTGATTTTAAGTGGGAGGGAAGCAACACCAACAGAAATAAATCATACTATAAATGTGATTCTAACATGAATAGCAAATAGCCTTTTCCCCTGATACTTCTCAAGATGAGAGGCTGTCAAGAGATGAGACAGTTATTTATATTTAGCCCGTAATTGAAGTGGCTTATGACTATGTGTATTTTTAGCAGTCTTTTTATATCACAAAAACTGTCTAAATCACAGGCTGTTTGTGTTGATTGCTTCTCTCTGGGCCACTGCCGTGTGCCCATTCGACATCGCTGTTTCTCATATCCACGGCAGCCAGCAGGGTATGCTTTGTGACACAGGAAGTCACTGTGACAAAGAGGTCACCCCTCCCCTGCTCGCCGTATCTATCTATGTATATATCCCTGTCTGTTTTTACTCCCATCTCTCCCGCGTCCCCTCCACTCATCTCTTCCCTGGCCTGCTTCTCTTGTGCATCCCTCTCTCCTCCTACACGACTGTCACTGCTCTATCAAGTGGGCTGGCATGTCCTCTCCATGCCTGCAAACAGCGAACGGCCATTCAGACGGCAATAGATGAAAACTCATCTGAATGATCTGTGTAGTGAGGTGGATTTATAAGCAGAGTAAAAACAAGCCTACTGTGTGACATACTGTACATGCTACTGTAATACATTTCTTCAAATTTGAGACATTCAATGTTAACAATGCTAAACCTGCATTTTTGTGTAAGTATATAAGTAGTAGTAGTACTTGTACTTGTAGTAAGTACAATATAAGTATGTAGTACAAAAAAGCCATGAAATCACTCCAGTGCACTGTTACACTGCTTTAGATAGATACAGCACATTGAATAAACACTGGCTTGCAATGTAAGAGATTCAGAGTATTTTACATAAACCAAAGTAGCAGCCACACTGCTCAGATAGGAATTGTTCATGTTCAAGAGATTTGTCTCCTTCAGCTGGTGTAAGCTTATTTCTACTCATACTAGTCATGTGGCTGAGATGAGCTACTTTAATTACCCTCAGTAACTCCCACTGCATATGAAATATGTGCAACTTTCACGGTCATTCAGCATGATTGTCCATGATCCATCCTCCTTATCTTTTTATATATTTGCAGTGATTCGTCACAGAAATACATTATGCTTATCATTGGCATCTCCTTATGTGTCAATCCCAGTCCCGGTCATGATAAACAACATAACACAAACCGTGAACTTCATCTGTAAAAGGCTTTTAATTAAAGTAATACATAAGTTGACTCATAGTATAATTTAATGTATATGTTGTAGTAAGAATATTTCTCTAGTGTAGACCAAAAATCCAGGGAAAAAAATATAAATGTAGAAATGTAGTTCATTTTTGATATTCGTGTATGAAATAATGCATTGTGCAACCACATTATGTTTGATAAAAAGTTGTAAAGGAAACATGCACTGTAGAAAGGGAGCTTTAAAGAGTGGTTAGAAGTATGATTCCAAAGTACCAACAATCTCTGCGTTTTCTGTACCTTTTTTGTGGAAGGGAATGATAAATAGATAATAAACAAAAGATAATAAATAACCTTGATTCCTTGATAATCACAATGAAACAATTAGCAAATAGAATAAAGGTTTGTTTTCTTACATAAGTAGTAGTCAGAAAGTTTGCTGTGTTATTTAAATATATATAATATTGCAAGAAAATCCACCCCAAAACCTAATATTGTTATTATTTGGTCGACATTTAGCATTACCAAAAAAAATGGTGCTTGTCTCAAGTGTGAATAAATTCTGTATTTGTCAATGCAATCAGGGCATTTGACCATCAGTTATGTTCAGTACTATGAATTACACTTTGATAGTTTCAGGAACTTGGGAAATGGAAATGAAACAGTATGAAAGTTTCATATAATGATTCTTGTAACCAAAACTATCACATTTATCAGTATTACCACAATACTGTATATATGTGCTAAAAAAGTTTGATAAGTATTGATATATACACTGCAAGTGTATATAAAACTGCAAGTTTTTCAAAGCAGGCTAATCAAACACAGTTTCAATGAATCATACAGTATATACTAATACTAATCATCTGGGAGTTTTATTGTGGTTTATTGCGAAACTGGTAATTGTTTCATTCCTGTTTGGAAAGTACCACCTTGATAGCAGTGACCTATAAAATACAAAAAGACAGAAAATAAAGATTTTTTTATTTGATTTTGATTTTTTTTAGTCTTAAGATATGAACTTGCTCATGAGCAGTTACAAACTAATGCTTAGCTTTAAGGTTGTATTGTAGCAAATATGAATTCATTCATGAGTTCATTCTTTTCCTATGTGAAGTGCCAGCCCGACAATCTGTTTTATGTCGAACCACTGAAAATAAATGACCTCTTAATGCCATTACATGGGACCTTTTTAAAATGCAACTCTTATTTTCAGCATTTAGGTTTTCTCATGGAAGTTATGAAATCCTTCTTTTTTCTTTTCCACATTACTTGTTGCCATATATCGGAGTAGGTGTTTGAAAACAATCATTTGTTCATTATAATTGCTAATATTACAGGTTACTTTCCTCACTTAGTTCACTTACAAAAGCTGCTGGAAGTTTCTTGATTTGGTTTACAAGTCAGCTTGACTGGAATGCAGGCCCAGGCAATAAAACAATAGCAATATGTATCAGCAATAGATACTTCAACAATAGCAGTAAGAAAATTGTTGTTCAATAAAATGTTCAGTTGTTTCACTGAAATGCACTAAATGCAAACCACCACAGAAGCCCATAATGAATATGCCTTGGTTCATAAACAGCCTATCATAACCCTTGATAAGGGAGCCCATGTGTGGGTGAACAGGTGTGACATGTGACACGACAACAGTTAACGGCATGCAGTGACAAAATGAGTGCAAACACTGAGGAAATTGTTATTAAAAAGGACATGTCAGCTCACTGGTACGGCAGTGTGTTGCAATGTGTTGGGTTTTAAAGTCTATTACACTAAAGTACTTAAAACAATCATTTTGTCTTTATTAAAAAAGGCCATGAAAAATTACCCATAATTATTGATATTGAATAAAATAAAACATCTAATCGTGATAAATTTTTCAGCTAGAATTTCCAGCCCTTCTGGAATATAATGGACAGATAAAATGCATCCTAATAAATGCTCAACATGTTAGCAGTTAGTTAAAACGTTTGGTTTGGAGAAGAAAATGGAAAGTGAATCAGATGGCCCAAAATAGTAAAACATCCACAGAAATATCTCAAAACATTTACAGCATAATCCATTTCAGTGTGTTCTTAATCCCATATTTCTGCCTAATACAAGCTGCTCCTGTTTGCAGGGAGAAACAAATCTGTTTACCACCTGAAAAAGTTTGAGTTTCAACATGTTGAAGTTCAACAGTTGTTCTCTCCAAAAGTTTCTGGACTCCAAGATGTTAAACTAATACATTCGGTGACAAATCATAATGTCCCTCCTGCTGCAAGGCGCTATTCAAAACACATGGCAGTGATTCTGTAATTGGTTAAATAGCTACAATCTACAAGCACACTAGTTTTAGATGCTTCTTATCAAATGTTGTAATTATACATATCGGCTTCTATTAGCCAGCCGTCTGGTGAAAAAAATCTATACTTGGTTGCCTGTCATGAAGCAGGACTCAACTCTGTAAGCTAATCAGAAATCACAGTGTTACTGTTTTATCCTTAGGCTTTGTGCCAGTGTAACACATGAGTAATATTTTGCATTATTACTGAAATGGCAGCCTTGATTGATGCTGCAGAACTCCATACACACAATATGTATATCAGTCAAGAGTGAGATGTAGAAGTAGAAGCCCAAAGCTGAAAACCTGTTCTCTGGCTTTGCGTGCCTGAGACTGGACTGAGTACAGATCTCGTCTAATAACCTGATGCATTATTTAGCACTCTCTCAGTACTACTGTGCATTTAGTGTAATGGGCTGTCAAGGCTGAATGCAATCACAGAGGACTGACTCCACTGATCAGTTGATGATATTGTAAGGTAAATGGGTGTTTTTCCTATTGGGTCAGAGTGAGTGATGAGTATGAATGCCTGCTGGGATTAGTTTGCCTACATGCAATGGAACAGAGTTTATGTTTTACAAAGGAAAGCACTATTTATACTGGATTTATACTTTTCTGCATGTCTGTATAATCTGTTTAAATCTGTTATTTCTGCACAAATGCAAGTAAAGAATAGGCTACACTAATATTATTGGTATTATTCTATTTGTAGAATTACCTTCCAGTGGTGGCTGCTGAGGATTGTTTCCACCTTGTGTAATCCAAATATTTTCAATAGCCCAATAACTTCAATAACTTTACAACAGCATTGTAAGGTTCAAAAGTCAAAATCTTTTGAAACAAATAGATGTAATCATTTTCAGTATATAACCCTTTTATCTGATAAAATTTTCTGCTTCAATTCATATTTGTTGGCATTTAATTATTTCAAAAACATTTTCACTGCCATCAAAAACTGTTCCACATGCTGCACACATCTAAACAGGATGATCTAGCGGCAATCTAACAACACCATAAATTAGATTTATGTTGACAAAACTGGCAAATTATATGAATTAAAGAAAGTGTTTTTAAAAAAAAATAAAATAAAGACTAGGTAACTCATGTAATCCAATAAATCACTTTTTGAATTGAGGATTTTGTTCAAGGATTTTCTTTTTTGTCTTTGTAGGGTGATTACGACATATTTGAAGCTTCATCTGTTAACCTCAATAGAAGCTTCAAATGTAAATTTAAAAAAAACAGAACGTACAGCCCTATGTTAGACCTGCCAAAAAGACTTACAAGAAGAGTGCACTCAGTAGAGTGCAGCAACCCAAAAATAATATTTGAATGTAACCCCTTTTGTAATCGCCAACATTTTGAATAGTAACTGCAATTTAATTGCATATTTTTGTCAATAACTGTCAGGCTTGGCAGAGATAATTATATATCTAAACCAGCCATAGACACTGCAGTTTTTCTGTTGGGCTGTAGATATTCTCTGTTAATAATGTATCACATCTCCACAAACGTCATCAGATCTCCAGAAGGTCTAATTTCATCAAACATTACCTGACCATGATTTCTGTGTTTGATCATACAAATACTCACAATACAAAGCTACTCGATCTTCACAGTTAATCGTAATACCCCAATCATAGAAGCTGCAGTTTTTTTGATAAAGGGAAGATGTGTGGCAAAACAGCAGCATTATAATGAAGTACTGTAATGCTGCAGAGATGTCCTGGTCTACAAATCTCCAGATGTAAGAAAACATGTTTGTTTGGTACAGACCCCAACACATGTCACATTATCTTGTTTTGGATTTTTTTTCTTTGGAAATAAAAATTTTGATGCAAAGTTGATTATTCCCACGAGTCATATCACAATTGCAATATCTTTCAAAATAATTCTTGAATTTTTTCTTTTACCATATCCTGCAGCCTTAAAATCTACAAAAGTAATATTTTTTAACTGCATCAGTTATTTGGGAGCACAGGTTGCAACAACAGGAGGTTTCAACAGCCTCGCTGCAGGAGGCTGCAAGACTCTACAGTGTCCTGACTGGTTCTGAAAACTCATCTTTGACAGACAAATTGGCAAAAATTCTATTTTACCATGAAGTCAGGAACCATGACACTTCTAAAACCCCAGTTGCAGAAAGCAGTATTTCTATAATTTAAATATCCTGTTTAAGTGTGTCATACAAGCTTAAAATAGCCTCAGAGTCTTGGCCAGCAGGGTTACTCACATTATTTAGGCCACATGGTGTGTGTGACTGTGACCTGTGCCCATTCATATTACATGACCTTGGATGCCAAGTGTTATCGTATAGTAAATAAGCCAGAGGCCTTATCTTGATGTGTCAAATGATAAAACCTTATTCTAATACTGTCATGGAGCTATGGGATTTGTTTAGTATGATTGATGACTGCTAGTGCAGCTTCATGGCCTGGTATGTCAAAGTTGTGCACTGAGACAACTGGAGAAAACAGGAGAGTTTAAGACATACCCTTGCTTATTCTATCACTGGAGGCTAGTTGGTTAGTAAAACTGCTCATGGAAATGTTTACATTTTACCTATGCAAAGTGACAGTAAATGTACAGTGTTGATTTAAGCCACAATATGAATTTTCTTCTGTATAATTTGAGAAATTACTGCTCTGCTTACATCAGCTGTTTCAGGGTCTCAGTGATGAAGCCAGCAAGTGTTTTCCCATCAGCCTTCCCAACAACCAAAGTTTCTCTGTGGTCTGTTTTATGTCAGAATTCAGTTCAACCTGTCTGCTGAATTCCCTCTACACATATTTGCTGTTGGTCGCTGCTGCTTCCAGTCTTGTCCATATTTTACTGTTTCACTCTACCGTAACAGTCATCATATCAGATGCTCCTGGATGAAGCATGTAGTGCTGCGATACAAGACATCATAAGCTGGAAGCACTGCTGTCCATGATGCCTACAGCAGTAAGGCAATGACTAGATCCTCTGTTTCCTTTCTTCTTGTGACCCTTTGTTTTACTAAGGACTTCATGTCCTGCTAATATAAGTGGTCAGGGACAGAATTTGGCTTAAAGGCACACTCTTCATAGTCACTTTTGTAGAGAAACAACAGAAATAAGAATACTTTGAGTACTTTACTTTTCATGAGTATATGAGACTTTTAGTTGGACCCGTGTTTTTTAATTAGACATGAGTGATGGAGTGATCTGTCAAAACATTTAAATTATTCAGCTGGGCCTGTACCTCATTGGCTGTTGATTTGTGAGTTTGTAGAGGTTTGTATTGGTTTAGTTACCCTCCCCTGCCCTCCCTTCCTTCAGCGCTCCTTCTCCTTCCATCATTTGCTTCCCTTTCACTCAGCAGTGGAAGCAAAGAAAAGAATAAGAAAGGAGCTTTGTGAAAAAGGACAGTGATTGTTTGTTTATGAGGATGCTAGCCTTGCGGTGACATGCCTTTTTTCCCCCCTCCCGCTCGTGAGGCCATTAAGTGAAATAGATACTCAGTGAGCACTATGTAATCAAATGTAACCCAGATCCAGCATTGTGGAGTGGAACAAGGGTTTTTCCACTTGATTCATATGGCTCCCGTTCCTCGCCCCAGGACAAAAACACTGGAGTGGAGTTCACCTCCAAAGGGTAGACTGAGGACTTAGATTTGTCCTGAAGGAAGGGACATTGTTTGGTTGGTATGGAAACAGGTGGAAAACCATGTGTCCCACTTGGTGTATGGTTTTTACAGGAATTTTGTAAAAAAAAAAAAAAAAGAAAACAGTTGAAACATGGGCAATTAAAGGAATGGATTATTTGGAGTTGGGTTGTATGAGGTACTAATCAATAGTCAGCATAATACCCACAGTATCTGCCAGTCAACACGCCTCCAGTTTGGAGAAGCAGAGAAAGTGTATGCCATATTAAGAATATTTTCACTGCTTTACTTCGCCATCAGACAGCCATTTCTGATGGAAAACTGACATTATTTGGGCCAAATATCTCTCTTTCCAAACCAACGAAACAGGCAAAATCAGTCATTTCACCTTGTGTGACTTCAATGTTTTAAAAGGATAGTTCAGATTTCATCAAAACACACAATTGCTGTCTCTATCCACAGCAGTGCATTGCTTAGCTTTCATGCTGGTAACCCTCTCTGCTTCTCCTAACTGGGGGTGTGTCAACCAACATCTACTGTAGATAATACACTGATGAGGGATGCACCAATCAACCGGCCAGAGACCAGAATAGGCTGGTTTTCAACGTGACCAGCCCTGACCGGTGACTGGGCGGTCAGCGTCACAGATCCGATTCTGTGTCGGTCAAATTCGCACACATGCTCTGCATGATGGTCATGTCATGCGTGCAGCAGACACACTGACTGTAACATCACATTCACAGCAGTGCTGACCACAGCCACGCACACTCAGACACATGCTTGCATGAAGTCAGTGTTAGCAACAGATTCCAAGAGCAGGATAAAGAGAAGATAGGCAGTCTAGAAAGAGACGCAGCAGCTGACGGTGTCGCCAAACAGTGGTAAACTTTCTAGCTCTTCAGGCTAATGTTGGACTGCTGTTCACAGTTAAAATCTCTCCTCCAGGTCTGGCTGAAGAATAAACAAGCTGTGTTGATTCGTCTCTTCAAACATTTTCTCATCCAGGCTCGTTTAACTTTTCCTTGCGTTTTTCTCACTGCAAAGCTTTACTACAGCAAACTTTTGCACTGTGTCAGTCTTTGGTTTGTTTACATCTGCTTCCACATGAGATCACATGAAATTGGAATGATTGAGTAAAATAACTTTTAATTTTGTTGCGACACTGAACAGATTATAATTTAGGGAAATATTCTTAAATTTATTTCAGATGTGAGAAGTTGGCATTCTGATTCATGTTTTTTCTCTTTTTTTTGTTGAATGCTGATTGGCGGCAAATTTATTGAGCAAGTGAACCGTTTGTATTTCCAGGAGCTCATTTCATGTGCATTCTTTTTCTCTCTCTTGTTTTTTCTTTCTCCATGTTCCCTCTGCTTGTTTAGTGATGGAGTCCACGGTTGTGAGTACGTCCACTCTGGCCCCTGATGAGTTCGATAGGAACGTGCCACGGATCTGTGGCGTGTGCGGTGACAAAGCCACCGGCTTCCACTTCAACGCCATGACCTGTGAGGGCTGTAAGGGGTTTTTCAGGTACACACATGTATATAATATGCTGTACATCTGACAGCAATTGATATATATATATATAATGTGCATGTACTAAGTAGGCTTTGTGTAGTAGAACAATATCTCATATCACCCTGGCGAAAACAAAAACATGCATGCTCGCTAAGTTATTGACACACGTACACATTAGCATACAAACACAGGTCTGAACTTGCATATATAAAGTCCACCCACACACACATTCACACATTAAACGTAATTACCACCCACAGTTACATAAGAACACACACACACACAAAACCACTGACAACATTCGAGTTCACACTAATGCCCAGCAGCAGGTAGTGAATACAAATGAGCTCGGCCCTATAGTTAATGCCTCAGCTGCTGCCTGCCTGCTCACTGACACACACACACACACACGAGTTTCCAGTTTTACCAAAGACAAAACTAGAGCGAGTCATGATTTTGTGAGCCTGTGTGTGTGTTTGATGTATCCGCCCGTTTGCGTTGGTTCCTCTCGGCAGTGTTGATATTTAAAGGGAGAGGATGGAAAAAGACGGATGTTTTGATAATCTCCTTCCTCGTCTCTCAGCTGGCCCTTGTTTGAACTCTCACCAAGCATGCTTATCTGTGTGTTTCTGCTCACATCTGTGTGTAATTGTTCATACGTACTGTACATGCCCATCACGGACTAAATCATTACGCTTTGCGTCACCATTTGGCAAGCCTCGTCTTTTACCCCAGGATTCCTTGGCATTCATCCATATTTATGCTGTTTAACTCAGTCCAAGGCTTCAAGGGCAAAAATATTTAACCAGTTCTTCCATGATTATTTGTGTAGAACACTTTGAGAAGGACCACAGTGCTATATATGTTAAATTCAAATTCTTTGCACAGAGCTGTATTATCAGTATATTTACATACATGTTCAGGAACACACATGGAGCCTTATCTATATTCTTACTAACGTCAATGAATTCTTTGAAAATTTTCTGTTTATAAACTGATTATATCTGTGTATTTTAGCTGACTGTAAAATGTATACAATTTATTTAGGCGCAGTATGAAGCGCAAGGCCGCCTTCACGTGTCCCTTTAACGGCAGTTGCACCATCACCAAGGACAACAGGCGCCACTGCCAGGCATGCCGGCTCAAACGCTGCGTGGACATCGGCATGATGAAAGAGTGTAAGTATGACAAGTGACCTATATGTCTTCAGGGCAATACTTTAACCTTATACCGTGTGATTTACTGCATGTGTTTAGATAGTAGAGCTATTCAGGTTTTACAGGTTGTTCCCAGTTTGGTCCTTTGGGTTAAATGCATGGTACTATAAATTTTACATGATTATTATAGTTCATATTAGGCCTGTAACTAATGATTATTTTCATTATCGTTTAATATGTTGATCATTTTGTCAATTAATCACTTAGTTGTTTGGTTCATAAAATGTCAGAAAATGGTGAAAAATGTTGATCATTGTTTACCAAAGCCCAAGATAATGTACTTTAATGTCCTGTTTTGTCCATTAAACAAAAATAACTCCAATTGATTATCAAAATAGTTGCTGATTAATAACTGACAATTAATTGATTAATCATTACAGCTCTAATTAGTATAAATTGCTCGGTTGGGGTCAAAGGTTTCTGTGGTTGCTCAGTAGTTTAGAATATGGTTCAAAACTATGTCCTGGACTCCGAGTCCACTATCCCACATAAATAAACAATAAACAATATAACCTACTGTGTATAAATGAAATTAAATCTATTCTTATTGTTTCTTTGTTTTTTGGTTGGATAGTAAAAATTTACACAACTGCTGCTGTTTGCAGTTTTGGGGGCCTACTGTCCCTCTTGTATATATTATGTAATATTTGGACAAGGGTCAAATATCTCTGGGTCTTTACCCCCATTAGCGTGTTTACATGTTCTATTTGAACTAGCGGAGCCTCCCCACATTGTATACAGTTAAGTATACTCCATCTGAAGTTTAAACACCTGCTGTTATGTACAATCTAGCGAGGCCTCTTCTTTCCACACAGTCCTGTTTATTTTCATGTTCTGTAAATAGCAGGTACATTTTTTTCTTGTTTTCTCCTGATATCCGGATATTGTCTGCAGGCCTCTTTTAAGCGAAGGCCTCTCACTTCCAGCTGTATGTTCTGTCCCCAGAGTGTTTCTGGGAATACCACAAGAGTGGTGGCACCGTGGCTTAGATTTACTGAACAGGAGCCAGTGGCGTTACTGTTGCAAAAACAGCAGCATGTTGTTGAGACCCAGCTTTCTCTCCCTCTCTCTGTCTCTCTGTGTGTCTGTGAGCTAATTCAGTGGCTAGAACAACAAGGAGCGAACAGAACAAAGACAATGCATTCAGTTGTTCAGTGCAGCAGGGGTCTCCATATGGACCCGTCCCCTCCCATTCTCTTCCTCTAGAGAATAACAACCCCCCCTTCCACCCAACACTACATTGACATAGCTGTCATCACAATGTAAAACACAACAAGTACATACTGAAAAGCTTTTAAAGTGCTGTCCCTTCAGCAAGTTTTGATAGTATATCTGACATCTTAAATTCACCGGGCCTTATATATGAATCTTTTGTATGCACACACATGATTTTAAATTGTGTGATCAAACAATTTAAGAAGTTTAAGGCATTCATTAATAATTGCATACTTTCTGTTTGTTCTTAAATAAACCAAAGTTTAAGATTGGCCTAGACCACACATAAGTCAATACACACAAAAGCCAACTTGCATTCTGTGCTGTGAAATGTTAATAATGGTGAAGAAAACACAATTTACTTTAAAACATGAAATGCAAACACAGATGATTCTTGTTTTTTCTAGTTTTTGAGTGGATTTTTGGTTAGACAAGGTAGATAAGGTTAACACAAGCTGAAGAGATTGTCACTTTTTGTTCTACAATATAAAATATCACAGTAAATACACCACTCTTGAATTTAGAAGCTTTTACGTGTCTTAACAAGTGGCTAAATGTGACTACAGAGGTTGCTGAGGATACTAAACAACATCAAACCAAACGCAGGTCTCTTAGTAGTGGTGATGTGTAGTTATGTGACCATGGTGTAGTTCATTAATAACGTTAGCTTTTTTTTTCTTTTTTTTTTACCACTGGTGATTGTATTTTGTATTTTCAAAAATCATAAAAGTGGTGCTCATTTGTGAAGATTTTCCAGCTGAACAAAATGTGTAAGTATAATAAACTTTTGTTTTCCCACAGAGCTTATTTTCAGCAATAATCGAAGCTAACTGCAAAAATACATCATCTCTGCAGGACCCTGTTGCTTTGTGCAAGAACAGAGAAAAAACATAAGGAAACATTCACGCATGAGGCCCATTGTTCCTACTTGTTGCTGCATATGTTTTCTGCTTATGTAAAAACTTTATTCTCCATTCATGTTTTTTTCCTGTCTGTGTGTATATTATGTGTATATTCTAACTCTCTGCCTCTTTGTCTCTTTATATTTGCACCCTCAGTCATTCTGACAGACGAGGAAGTGCAGAGGAAGAAGGACCTGATTCAACGGAGGAAGGATGAGGAGGCGCAGCGTGAAGCAGAGAGGGAGGCGCGGCGGCCCCGCCTTACTGAGGAGCAGAGTCAGGTCATTGCCACGCTGGTGGAGGCGCACCACAAAACATATGACGACTCCTACTCTGACTTCTGCCGCTTCAGGGTTTGTGTGTTTCTACAATTAATACAGTTATTCTCATCTTCATATCATCGTTTTGCAGCATTCTCAAATTACTTTTTACAAATAAAACACAGATTTCATGGCCTCAGAAGACTTCAAACAGAAAACAAATACAACTGATATTATGATAGTGTTTAGATTGATGGAACAGTTCCAGTATCAACAACTGCTGCTTTAGACTTTGTCACTTCCATAGTCCCACGAAATAACAATATTGACATTACTTTCAAATGAGTGCAGGGATGTTTATGTTAACCCTGTTGTGCGCCAACAGACTTGCTTTTCAATGTTCCTAACGACAAATTTTTTTTTTCTGTCATGTTTAATCTTATTTACACACAATTCTCACACCCAGACTGTGATCCATGTCTCCTCGGAAACTGTATTGAATTTACTCTCAAAGTTTCAGATATCTAGTCTAGTTGTGCTGGGCGATATTCAAAAATCTTCTTAGTACAAAGAGTTTCTCCTTGTGACGAAATTCAAGAAAATTCAGAGAATTTCCCCTTACAGTTAAGATTAGATCTTAGTAAAGATAAATGTTTTTCACAAAGCATCTTAGCCCCTAAGGTGAAAAGCTGTTAGGAGTAGTAAAGAGGTCTTTTAAGTGGCTTAAGAGTTTCTTAAGCAGAGGAGAAAATAGCAGAAAGACAAAAAGGTAAGAGAAATATTCTCCCAAAGCTGAATGACACTGAATATGTTCGTGAAAAATGCGGAGATAATGCCTGTGGCTGTTTGTGTAACGTTGTTATGGCAGAAATGAAAGTGGTCGCGAGACTAAGATATTTTTGCAAATGCAACAGTACAGCGGTGATGACCTGAGTATGTCAGAGCCTTCCATCGGCAGGGTGATCATGCAAAGAATTACAGCACTTTCAAAGTCTCATATTTTGACACAGTTCATTTCCGCTCGGTGTCCACACCCTGCAGGCTCACAAAAGGGCATTCATCGAAATAGCAAACTTCCACCATTAATATAAAATAGATTAAAATTACCAGCATGGTATAACTATCAGCATTTGAAACGACTATTGCATAAATTGGCCTGTGGTTTTTAAACATTTTGTTGGCTAATTTTAATGTATGGCTTACAATTATTCAACAGAGGGTCATTTCATATTATAGTATAATAGTATTCATAATTACACCGCATATTCATAATTACATCTCGTCTTAATGGTGACTAAATTCTATGATTAGTTCTGTTGATTTCAATGTCCATTCTATGGTCATTATCATTAAGAGTGCATATTTATGTTTTTTCATTTTTTCATTTTTGGATCAACCAATCACATTAATTAAAAGAATGAGTCATATCTAGCAACGGGATCCTCCACACCTCCCCACTAAGATGAAAGTTTCTGTCTCTTCCTTGCTCAAACTTGCTCTGAGAATTTCCATTCTTAAGCTAGGACACCTTGATAGATTTTTTTAGGCAAACCTAAGAGCTCTCTGAGAATAGTCGCAAAATGCTTGTGAATATGCCCCCTGTTTTCCATTCTGTAACAGATTTCCATCCCCACAAAGCACACATGCCAAAACTCAAGTTATATAATCCTACTTTTTAAGCAGGTATTCAACAAAACTGAATATTCTGTCTGTATTTGTTTATGAGATCAGGATCATGAAAACTTACTGGTCAGCTGCATATTAATGAAAATTGTGAAGATTTTTACTTCATAAATGTAAAACATTTTAATATTAATCATTTCCATCAGCTGGCTTATCATTTTGGTTTGTATTTATGGTGACTGGACTTCTTTAGGAATCCTGCGGAGTCTTTATATGTGCACTTTTCTCCTGTCTAGCCTCCTGTGCGTGAGGGCCCAGTGACGCGTAGCGCCAGCAGAGCTGCCTCTCTCCACTCTCTGTCTGATGCCTCTTCTGACTCCTTCAGTCACTCTCCAGGTAAGAGACACATACTATAAAGGCTTCACTTAAAAGCATTTGAAAACAATGACACTCTAAGGTTACAATTAAACTAGTTTGTCCTGCACAAACATCCTTTTGTAGGAATAATCCAGACACAAATCCTATATTGAAACAAGGAATAATCAGGTGTGTCCCCTCACTATGATAATAAGTGACTTATTAAAGAAAAACAAATGACATTTCAATAGAAAGTAAAAATGTCTCTTGCCATTGGCAGACACATTTTGAGAAAAACAATATCATAAGAGTTAATACTTGACTGAAGATGGGTATTATTTCCAGTTCAGCTGTTTTCCTGTTGTCTTATACAATCTGTTACACTGCTTTACTGGGAATCCATTGGAAATTCTGTGAATAACCTGCCCCCCCAGACACCTGACTCCTACTAGTAAACATCAGTTCATTAATGCATCCGTCACTAATGGAGTGAACACAGCGAGAGACGCGGTCACGTGGCCTGCCGCCAACACTCAGCGGAGACGAATGACTCGAAACAACCTCAGCTAGCTCTACATGCTTCACATGTTGTCGTAACTGTCATCTAAGCTTTCATCTCACGCCTACTGACCTGACACTCATGTATTTTCAGATGATCCTTTCCATCAACAATCCCTCTTTATTCCGTGATTCCTCTCAGTTCTCTCAGCACAAAGGGTGTCTATTCATGGAGGAATAGTGTGAAATTGCCATGCTTTGGTATATGACCACTTTTCTCTACTTTCTTCTATTTTCTACTTCTCATTTTTCTTCTTGCTTCCTCTCTACTCCACTACTCTACTCTTGCTCACTGCAGAGTCAGTAGACACAAAAATGAACTTCAACAACCTGCTGATGATGTACCACGAGCAGGGCAGCAGCCCAGACTCCAGTGAGGAGGAGGGTTCCAGCTTCTCCATGCTGCCCCACCTGGCTGACCTGGTCTCCTACAGCATCCAGAAGGTTATTGGCTTCGCCAAGATGATCCCTGGGTTCAGGTGCGTGTGTGCGTGTGCGTGTGTGTGTGCGCGCGCGCATGCACGCGTGCATGTGCGCGCCAGAGTTGTTGTCACAATACCAGTTTTTTGAACTCCAATGCAATCCTGCATGAAAGAATTTGAAGGAATCATTATGAATGTTCATGATATGTGTCACTTTCAATGCATAGTTGTTTGAGATGTCTTTGTTATGACAATGTGACATTAACCAAGACAAAAATGTCTTTGTTATGTCAACTTGACTTTATCAGACTTAAAGAAACTGTTTAGCTTTATGTTTTAACATGACATTAAACTGTCAAATATGATTGATTTTGACACTGGCCATCCTAAGACCGTCAGGAGAGTGTCATGAATATTTTCCTTGACCTTACATAAAATGGTACATTTTGGACCTGTCACAAAGATATCAGTAAATGTTATAAGGCATGTTTGATGACAGAGATACTATTGGCATGATTGGCTTGAGAGACTGCTTCATGGTCATGAAAGATGTCATGGCATGGTTATGGCAGTGTCATGACAGTCTTATGCACACCCCTTCAAATGAAGTGTTAACAAAAAATGATACCCAATACATCTTTCAATATCACAGCAAAAAGAAAAACGTCCTGAGG